>JAWQRO010000120.1:0-54947 GCA_033557835.1 Helochares maculicollis
TATGCAGAGATACATTCTGTCATTAATTTTTAGAAGCAACCCGAAAAAATAACATACGGACACTTTATAAAAAAAGCCGTAATGTGTTCATAATTTATGCAACTTCTCATGTAATAAAATCGACGTTAACTTACTTGTATCGTCATTATACCAAGATGAGAAAAATATATACATTATAAACTGACTGATTTGTGAAAGAATATTAATATAAAAAAACACCTAATATGATTATGAAAAAATTGCATTAATCTATATCAACTGCTGATATGTGTTTACGAGAAGTCGGCACAAGATTTGTATGAGTTATCAAAATGTCGAGGTTCTTGATCATAAAACCTTCCTTATTCTATATAAAGTAAACTGTGTAGTGTATTATGTATAATATACTGGCATGTAAAATGTTATGAATGAGTTTTGACTGACTGACTTTTATCTGAATCGCTATTCGAATAACCCAATCCGATTTGCTTTGCAAATCTGCCGTCCATTTGATACTTATAGTATAATGCAGACCATGTTTACAGCTTCGTCCAATAAGAAAATGCAACAACTGCGATAAGTGCTTACAAAACTTAACCCAGCTATTTATTTTACCGAGACTCAGCTGTGAAAGCTAATATTATGGAAATAAACAAGGGCCCAACTTAACATTTAATCTTATTATTTTCTGTTTACGAACAAGATCATTGCCTCACATAAAAGCATTCACAAATCCCACCAACGACAATTCCGTATCATCCGACAAATAAATTTCGCCCTCAATTTCGTGATGCCCCAGAAAATCCATTTCCTGCGTAACCAGATGCAGCTTTTGCATTACAACCATACAAATACAATTCATTTCGTACACTCATTTAAAACTTTGAACGTTTTTTTATATAACTAGAAATAACCATAATTTCAACCCTTGGTCTTAATGAAAATACTGCACGCTACATAAAGTTTTCTTCCGACAAATATGTGGTAATAGAAAGGTGGCGAAGCCTTATTTTCAAAGGGTGGAGATATATACGTCTTTTCAAAAGGGTGGTGATGCCTCCCTTAACAAAAACGCAGCTTTACTAAAGTCTCAGCGTAAGCCTCGTACGAAAATAAAATAAAATCGAAAGATGGATGCGCTTGTGTTTTTACAGCGGCCTTTCAGGATATTTTGAATGCTTAGCTGCGATATCCACGTCCCATAAATTTCATCCCCCTACTTCTTTCCGAACATTCACATGGCATACGGCAAATAAATTCCCTGTTGTACGTGCATATATCCTCCGGAAACGGTTTACCATTAGCTGAAACATCATTATACAACACACAGAGTTATGATTTAAGCATTGCAGCGGGTTCTGCTTTGCCGGTACCTGGCCGTTTGGTAAATTCTGTCATGAGGATCTAATTTCATCAGAGACCAAAGCACCACACTATTACCTCGTTTTCATTCAAATAAGTTCCACTTCCATTGTAGCAGGTAGAAGGTAAACAGCTGCGAGTGATTTCCTCTGCAAAAGTTTGCTTTGCGAATTAATAGCATATTTAATCTAGAAAGGTACGCGCGATAAAATTCTCTATTTGTGGGAGAGAACAAACTTAAATTTGGGTCAGGCAATAGTATAAGATTTTAAAGTTATAAATTTGATTTGTTTGTGAATGTCACTTAGGCCCGAAAAGTGTTCCACGAAGAATTGAAAAGTTTCTTTAGGTTTTTCTTTAAAAATACGTTCCGCTCTTTTAAAAACAAACGCTCTGTAAAACATCTTTCAATAAAATAATACATGCAGAATAGAATTTTATAAAAGTCTAACGAAAAAATATCTTTGGTTAAAAGATAAAATGGACCAGCAGAAAAGTATAGACTCACACGGCTTTAAAAGCTTTTTAAAAGCGCTGTTTCTGCTGCAGTGAAAATAATACTTTCGGCAAGCAGAAGTATTTAAGGGTAGGCAGGCAGGTAGGCAGATATGGGGTGAGAAATGAGGTCATATATGCTGAAATAATATCATCGTAAAGCTTAGAAGGTGATTTAAGGGTATAATACCCATTCGAACAACACAATGTGGGGTGAGGAGGTCCACTTTATTCAGAAAGAAACACCTTGTTTCCTTTGTTCAATTTGTCTGGCCGGGTCGTGTGCAAGGGAGAAAGATGGATAAATCCGATATCTGAATGTTGGGAAGGAGCCTTTGCTTTCGGAATCTACAATACGTAGAAGTGATTTAAAGCTGGAGTGCGAGGTTTAGTTAATAGTTAGGCGGCCTAAGCCGAGGGCTTACACAAAATTACAACACTACTACCACTGAATGCAGGCCTAGTTATGTAATACCAGGAACAAAACTATAAATTTTATAAATATGGCTGTGTTGTGGAGTTTATAGCTGCTGGAATTACCTACTCTATAAGTTTCTGATCCTTAGTTAATAATTTATGATTGAGTGGTGCAAATTTTCAGCAATGTAAGGAAAATCTGAGTTTTCTCTATTTGATGTTGTGATGTTTCATATTTGTATAAGGAATTAAAGTTGAATCTAGAGATAACGATTTACATTAATGTTAAGCTTTGAGATTTGTTCCACAATAGAAAAACATATTTGCCTATTTTTTATACTTCAAAAATGCTGGTGCAAACCCAACTTAATGATATTATAGTTCAATTTTATTAATTATTATTTAAGAAAACGCCTCGGTTTAGAAAAAATTGTTAATTTGTCATTGTGCGCTATATCTAAAGGATATATTTCTTGAGCTGCTGTTTTAATTGCAAGCCTACACGCTATAGCTCTTTTAACAAACGTGGATGTTTTAGAGTCTAACGTAAGTAGCTGCAGATATTGTGATTCCCACTGATAATGTCCTAGGTCATTCTTTTTGCTATTTGCTAAAGGTTAGTGCCTGTTTTCACAAGCGTAACTGTTCTAGGCTCATTATTCTTCCCATCGTTACTTTGATTACGTGATCATTCTATTTTCACCTACTTTACGATATCCTTTATATATATATATATATATATCTCTGCTGTAACGTTGCGCTCATTCTCAAGAAACGTAATTTTTTTATTACTTCTCATTATGTCAGTTGTGCGTAATTAAAATTTTGTTTCAGTTTTAGTTTCAGATACATCTGATGATATCTATGTGACTCGGTTTCTCTCTAAGAAATTTACTGTTTTATTTTAAAATGAACGCTCAAAGACATGTAATTAGAATATTTCATTTGATGAGTACTTCGTATATATCATATGTCACTATGTAAATCAGATTTTTATGTTTCGGTACAGCCTAAACAAGCTGTGCTTTCAATTAAGAGCCTTAATTTATAGCCAGAAACAAAATAATTTGCTTTGCTTTTTTCTTCCAAAGGAATGAAGTTTAAATGAAAAATGTATAGTTATAATAAGCAAGTTGTTAAAAATTTGCATATGGTAAAATATCTGTCCTATCTGCACCAAAAACTGCAATTGTGAAATATAATGGAGCTGTCTTAGTAATTCTTGCGTTTAAAAAATTAAAACTGTAGAATACAAATCGAATCTATGGCGCAAAAAATAACAAACTAAGAATATTTAAACTAATGTAGACATAAACATTAAGAGATGGTATTAACCTGCAACAAAGGGGAGAATTTTTTTTAAATATACGCAAATGAAGTTGCACACAAATGCTAGTTCCTTTTTAAACAACACACCTGCATTTCACAACAATAAAAATGATCATGAAATTGTCTTAGTAGTTAAAAGAATTGGCAATAGTTTTTTTACCATGCTGAAATTTTTGTGCAACAAAAATTTTTTTTCGAATTTTAAGTATAATTAATAACATATACATTACCTTCTGGTACATTTCCCACAACAGGGATTCTCTTTAGAAATTGTTATTGTAACAAATTTGCTCATCGTTTCTAGAAGCAAAATGCTAGCTTGTATTTTCATGCAGCTGCAATAAATCATGTGCATATCGATAAAGAAATGACATTTCTTGTCATCCCAGCTAATATCTGTGAGTTCAGTATAGTTCTGTTCGAAGAATCGCAAAAATTGTAAGAACAATCGCCAACTTTGTTCGTTCCTATAGTTATTGGGGTAGTGCGAAAACTTAACAGACCTACGGACGCTGGGCAGCGGTTTAGAAATACTCCTTTTTACAAGCAGTTGGAAGAGCACAGCAGGGCAAACTCTGTTCGGCTCTCTTATCGAGAAGCTCAGTATAGCGTTTAGCCAACTATTGTCAATTCTAATTAAATACTGTAAATAGTCAACTAAGTGGTACTATTAGCAAATAGATTGAAAATGAGTAAGTTGCAATTTTATAAAAGATTAACTAGGAACTCCAGGTGATAAGAATATTGCTATTCTTTGCATTTATCATTAGATATTTATAATAATTTTAATGAGAATTGACAGGATATGAGCACACTCTGTATAAGTCTAAGTTGTCATTATGAGTTGAAGTGAAAAATATAGTGTTTATTTAAAAAGAATACTTTAAAGCTACCGTAATTTTAAAACTTCTAGATAGAATCTTATATTATCTACATGAAAATGAAAGTCATGTGCATTCAAAAAAAATTTTTGCAAGCGAAGCTGCGAGTAGTTGCTACTCCATGATAAATACTGCATCTAAAAAGTATCCCATGTTCCTACCTCACTACCCAAGTAGAGTGCTTTGTTCCCGCCTCAAAATCCAATAAACCTAATCGCGCTGAAAACATTAAGCCCTTTAGAGCCAATAAAAATTCATGCCTGCTAAATTTGCAGAAGTGTTATTGCACCAGAGTGCTGAACAGTGAACCGCAATAACTGGACGCTTTTACGAACATTTTCGACAATAATGGCGAACGTCTTAAGCCAATTATTGGAATGATAACTAGAAAAAATAAAACAGAGCACCTGTCCGTGAGTCACGTATGTTCTTCGCTCCATTAATTGCATTTCCTGCGAGCCTGAAGCTTGCTGTCGCAGCAACGGCAGCGACACACAAGAGTCTTAATTTCAGGACCTGCTTCCACTTGCACCGGGAGCCATTTTCCGGATAGAACCAGACGGAATTGAAATGCGTGCCACGTCTTGGAAGATGTTCAATTTCGTAACCTCACCTAAGGTACTTTAATATCCACTTTCTATATATAACTTAAATTTCTGTCACCATCTCTTAAAACTTTTGCACTCATATAATTTATATTTTAGAGTGGTACGTAGGATGCTATTTAATGTTCCCCGCCTAACCATATTCATTCCGCAATTATGAGTTACGTACGCGATTAGCTCGTTTATACGATATCATAATTTTGCGACGAAATAGGTAGAAACTAAAACTTCCCACGGAATTACTTAGTAAGCATGATAAATACAGTAATTTTCTGAAATTAAAAAGCAAGTTGCGATTCTGCGGTTGAATGCTTTAAAGCCGAGACATTTGTTTCAGGTGTTTTGTTTTCTGTTGTGCGTATATGCGCTAAAACTGGATAGTTTATGTAGCTGGGTTGTTTACTTTTACCCGACTAATCACAGCTATAAAAAAATAGTTTTCTCTGATGAGACATTCTGTTTTGTTTAAAAAAACCAGCGGCATTAATTGACCTTGTCCATCTCCCTTCTTTTAAGTATACTGACGCGAAATTCTGTGAATCCCTATTTTACCCAATTTATGTAAAATATAGACTTTCCCAAATTCATCGCATTAGAAACGACAGGAAGTAAATAAATATGAAATTCCTGCTTCTTTACGCCGAAAGGGGAATTTTATATCCTCTATATACGACAGAACACACGTAACTGCCAGTTTCGAAATAGAGTTTCGGCTGGCACAATTAATAATTTGCAATTATCTGAAGCCATAGTCTTCCAGTAACTTTTTCTAGTTATACTAAAGTCTCAAGAGTATGGATTTAATAAGATCAAAATTAAAACAGCGTAATTACTTTCGTCTAATATCAATCGAAAAAGCTTGAATTGTAAACAGTATTGGGCTGCAGGCAATGAGACAATATGTTTACTTCCTTAAAACTTGAAAGAAACTATAAAGTTTTATAACTGAAATAAAATAAGACCCACCGTTGCCGCCGCATTCCCGCGTCGCACTTGAAAATTCTGATTACTTTGTTATAGTTCTCTTAAAGTCGCGTGTACTAGTGCATTCGACGGCTGAAAAAAATAACAAAGGGTAAAAAGAGAGTACTTGGAATTATTCATCTTACTTTGAAACATTTCTGATGAAGTATTTCGCGACACTTCTGTGGGCGCGAACGTGAGTTAAGGAGGATTATGCTTCCTCCATTTGCATTTTTAAGTGTGCATGCTGCAGTGATTACACCACTAACAAATTCATATATTGGTGGATTAGTAAATGAAATGTACTTAAAGAGCTCTTGCAAACTTTCTACTCACTTACTAAACATAATCTTTAAAAGGTCGTGAAGTTCTACCTTTCCTTCCCTTATAAAAATTTTATTATTACAAATAATTGAGCAAGCTTTCATTATCAAAGCTAAAATACTCAAAATTAAATATTTTCCCTATTACACATTATTACCTCGATTTGATTAAATTAAATAACAGCCTCACTCTGCAAATTTATTACTTCCCCTTCGGATATGTTGTAACTAAGTCTTTGATTGCCTTCAGCGCGTTGGTCAGTCGCCCTCAGATGGTTGTTCATATGTATGTCACTGGAGGCGTTGCTGTATGTCACCCCTTCATTTCTTCTCCATCTGCATTTCCAGCAAATGACCTTCGAAGTGAATTGGCAGAAGCTCTGTAGTGTCTTCTTGAATGCGACCCTGAATTCCCTGTTGAAGTAAGCGTAGATGAGAGGATTCAATGCGGAGTTGAAGTATCCAACCCAGAACACAAGAGTCACAACCGCGGGGGGATTGTAGCAATTCTTGGCGCCGCATAGCGTCGTTATAACGTACCTGCAACAAAAATAATTTTCATACTAGAAAAGAATTCTGTATGAAGTGCTATGAGTATTAGCAGATAGAATCAGCAGAATGATAGTGCATAACATCCTGCAGTTTACAATTTCTGTCGCTTAGGATCACCGGTTATTATAAAACTAATTTGTTTACTGCTCTAATGATTTGAATAATTAATATATAAAATTATTATCTTTCTTGTTATAAGCCTTTTGAATACCGGCGCAAGAAACAATTATAGTTTGAATAAAAGTCAACATGGATGATAATTTTGCAAGGACTTATTTTTCCTACATGACGTGAATTTCCTGCTGTGTTTCAAGGACAAACGAAACGGAACCGTCGTTGGGTTATTTTAATTTAATTGGCAATTACATTAGGTACCTCTGTGGGTCCCTATTTTAAATAAAGAGTTGCGCGCTGTGAGAGAAACGACAGCTTGCAGAAAAGTAACTGCCGTTGAAAATTCCGAGAATTCTTTTTCCTTATGTTAATTTAAAATAGGTGGCTTCAGCCTGACGAAATTTGTAGAAATAAGGTACTTATCGCTTAGCTTTTTGAAAAGCTGGCGAAATCTTATTACTAACTGGCGCTACTTTTTTATTTCCATTGAATGTATAGAAGGGTCACATTATCCATTGGAAAAATGAAACTCATTGATTAGTGCCGTAAAGTCAGTATGTAAATTATTTGGTATAAAACCAGCAGCGGGTGCTCAAGTTGTCGAATTTCGCTGCTGACAGTCACACGTCTGGACAATTAATTTCCATCGCTGCCTCGCTTATTTCAACTTATAACAGTCGATTAATCACGAATCATAAAATCAGGCACGGCAACAAAATTTAATCACTTAGCCGATTCTAATATTTCAGTAGATTTATTATTCTTCATCAACTCATGTAGCTTCAAACAGAAACTTAAGTGTATTTCATTAAAATAACTAATACAAAATTTATATTAATATGTTTTTCCAGAAAAAAACCCTACTGTAATATTAATTGATGTGCTAAGGGGGATTAGGGGTATGAAACATCATTAACAAGTTCCATATTTTTGTCACTGCTAAGTAATGCTATTGATCTAGAGATACAAATACGTGATTTCACTACAAATTCCCTTGTTATGTTTCCTTTGCGATTATGAAAAAGTTCCAGATTTTGACAGGCATCCACGTTTCAAAACTCTTTTAATTCGTTTCAGATATTTTTTGAAAAGTATGTCTATGTGTGTTTATCAGAGTGGTCCATAGTTTTCGACTTTTGAAATATCATCGTAACATTTATTCATTCGAAATGTACCTGTATATGAATTAAATTTTTTCTTTAATTTTCTTTAAGCCGTATAGTTTAAAGATCGCTATCAGGTGTCAAACTCTAAGAAAAAGCAATGTATGGTCTCTTAAATATGAGCCTCATCCATTTAAAAGTGTTTCTTTAGCATTTTAACTGCAAGTGACACATATTGAGTTGCCATTCTGTGATAATATTTCGTGTTAATTTTTTTATAATTTAACTTATCGTATAGTTATTAGGTGTTGGAATTAATTCGTAGCGTTTTTTTTATTAAAAAATAACGATTTATTTGAAATGAAAATAAAAAATTACATAATTGAAAATACTGCCAATCGCTTGTCACTACTTCTTCCTATTTTACAGGCAACTGTCGAATACCCCGTCGAAAACACTCTTCGTCCTTGAAGGCAATTCATGAATCGATCCAATTTTGGCAATCCTCATAACATGTTAATTTTTCCCCTGATAAACCATGAGCCATTGATCGAAATAGGTGGTAATCCAAAGGAGCAATATCTGGAGAATACGGCGGGTGGGTTAAGACTTCCCATTTCAATGTTTCCAGGTATGTTTTCACTGGTTTCGCCACGTGAGGTCGATCATTGTCGTGCAGTAAAATAACTTTATCGTACCTTTTGCTTCATTCCGACCGTTTTTCCTTCAATGCACGACTCAAACGCATCAATTGTAACCGGTAGCGATCCCCAGTGATGGTTTCATTGGGTTTTAACAATTCATAATAAACCACACCATATTGATCCCACCAAATACAAAGGAGGAGATTAGATCCATGAATATTGCATTTTGCCAGTGATGATGATGGTTGTCCGGGCTTAACCCATGAACTTCTGCGTTTCGGATTGTCGTGATATATCCATTTTTCATCGCCAGTAACAATACGATGTAGAAAACTTTTTCTTTTGTACCGAGCAAGCACTAGTTCACAGGTCATAAAACGTCTTTCAATGTCTCTCGGTTTTAATTCACATGGGACCCAATTTCCTTCCTTTTGGATCATTGCCAAAGCTTTAAGGCGTTTTCCTAGCGTGGATAAATCAACCTCCAAAGATGTAGACAACTCTTGAAGTGTTTGACATAAAATTTCTTCGAGTAAATCCTCCAATTCTTTATCTTCAAATTTTTTTGGCTGTCCAGGTCGTTCCTTGTCGTCTAAATCAAAATCACCACTCTTAAAACGCGCAAACCATTTCCGACACGTTTGATCAGCTAAAGCAGGTTTACCGTAAACTTCTACTAAAATCCGATGACTTTCTGCAGTACTTTTGTTGATATTAAAATAATGTAATAAAACTCCCCGCAAAAACACTTTATTTGGTATAAATTTCGACATAATTAAATAGCTACCATTTGTTGTTATTAAGAATTAAAAATAAGATGCGTCGTAAAAACAGTACCTAATAACAGCTGTTTAACGATCAATTTATTTCTGAAGGTAAAAACAGAACACTGTAATATCCACGCCATTTTTCATCAAACGCTACGAATTAATTCCAACACCTAATATTTATGTACAAAAATGTTCGGCGTATGATTAGATATAGTTTATATATTTTATGAGGTAAAATGTAGTTCAATTATTGAAAATTGATGGAAAATAATCGTGGATATATACATCTAAAAAATTTTAAGAAATACTGGCTTGTGCGCAGCTAGTTATGTAATTTTGGTTTATTTTTTAGTCTGAAATATGGTTTCCGTTTTATTTTTCACAATTATCTGTAACATAGTTTTGCAACTAATGATGACTCAACTTGAAATACAGGTTGATATATATATCAACCTGTATTTCAAGGTGAGTCCTCCTTATCCCTACCACTTGCCGTATGTATTCTTGTTCCAGCAACTTTCATTTATTGCGGTCTCCGGCTAGCCTGAATCAGGTTGTTCCTGCAAGTCTTCTGATGTCTCGGTTCCATCTGTCTTTGGGGTCTCTTAATACCCCTGGGATACTAGTCTATTATTCTTGCCCATCTATTGTCTGGCCTTCTTGCTATGTGTCCCTCCCATTGTCATTTCAGTGATTTGACTCTTTGGATTATGTCTGTTACTTTGCTACAGTGATCTTTGGGTAGTGGCTAACTTATTTGTAACGGTTGCATTAAGAGTCCAGGTTTCGCAACCGTAAGTTAGCACTAAAAGGATACTTTGGTCGAATGTTTTTCTCTTTAAGTGGAGGGGCATTTTGGACTTGAATATTATAGAGTTTCGTCCAAATGCTCTCCATGCAATTCTATTGATTTCTGGATGTAGGGATCCTGATATATTTATTAGTTGATCGAGATATATGTATTCGTCAACTGTTTCTAAGGCAGTACCCTCAATGGTGATGTGTGTTTTATTTGTGAATTCGTTTAACATCACCTTCGTCTTAGAGAGATTCATCTTTAGACCTACTTCGCGACTGACCAAAGCTAGTTCGTTGATCATTGCTTGGAGACTGGTGGGGTCATTTGCTATGTTGTCGGCGAATCGAAGGTTGTTGAGGCGTTCTCCGTTGATACACAATCCGTAGTTGCCCCAGTTTAATCTTCTGAACGCATGTTTTAGCGTGACTGTGAATAGACTGGGGGATATTGAGCCTCCCTGTCTTACTCCTTTGCGTACAGAAAATTCCCTAGTTTCTTTATGGAGTTTAACAGCCGCTTTAGCCTCTTTGTAGATGTTATTCAATAATAGTATATATGTTTTGTCTACACCTTGTTCTGTCAGGGCATTTGTTATTGCTTGTGGCATTACCGAGTCGAATGCTTTCTCAAAGACAATGAATGCTACAGTAGTAATGTGCATTCATTGGTTCTGCTGATCAATTCTTTGATTGTTTGGATGTGATCCATTGTGCTGTAGCCCTTTCGGAATCCAGCTTGTTCTCTTGGTTGGGTAGAACTTAGTGTAGATTGAATCTGGTTGTTGATTATCTTATTATTATGTGAGGATTTTATATACTACAGGCAGGAGACTTATGGGGCTGCAATTTTTGAAGTCTCCTTTGCTACCTTTTTTGTGGATTAGGATTATGCTAGCTTTGTTCCAGGAGTCAGGGATTTTCTTTTTCTTTAAGCATTTGGTAGATAGTGTTGCTAGGTATTCCAGGGTTTTGGTGCCTGTTAGTTTTAGTAGTTCAGCAGTTATTCCGTCATTTCCTGCTGCCTTTCCATGTTTCATACTTTTTAGGGCCATTTGTATTTCAGAAAGTAGGACTGTAGGCGGACAGCTGTTAGTGGTAATATTTAATTGTGTATTGTAAGGGGCTGCGTCTAGTTTCTTGAAGAAGTTGGCCTCGTAATCAAGGATGTCAGCTCTAGTTGTGATTCGTGTATTGTTGCTGTCAATCATAGCTAGTATTTATTTGTTGTCAAGTATTAGTTTATGATTGCCTTTCTTGTAACTTTTTCGGTTAGTGATTGCTTCTTCAACTAAATTTTCGTTGTAAATCTTGATATCTTTAGCAATCTTCTTCCTGATTGATTTGCACAATTCCACGTAACTGATTCGGTTGTTCTTGTCCGAGTTTCTCTTCATTTCTCGTCTTTGTTTCATGAGAATTTTGGTATTGTCTAAGAATTACTTGTTTTTCTTGTTCGTTATTGTACCTCCTATTCTTATTGCAGTATTTTTAATCTGCTCCATTATTTCAAGTTTTGATTTTTAGTTTAGTACTGCTTGGAACTTTAATAGATTTGTAATATCTATTATTGATGTGCTCCTTTGGTTTATCAGTTTAGTTCTTTCTAGTTTGGTGTTGATATGAATTTTTGCTCTGATAATTCTGTGACCGCTGCCAGTGTTAAACATGTTGAGGATGCTAACATATTTGACTGTATCCTGTTTGTTGGTCAGGATAAAATCTATTTCGTTTCTTATATCAGCGTTAGGTCTTTCCCAAGTCCATTTCCTGTGGGGACTTTTCTTGAAGAAAGAGTTCATTATTCTTAGGTTGGTGTATTCTGAACTGAACCAGTCTTTAATCCACGTTCATTTAGTTGGTTTATCCCGTAATTTCCCATTGACGTGTTCTGGTCCTGCTTTGTGCCTACTTTGGCGTTGAAGTCCCCAATCAGATATTTAAACTGGCAGTTTTCTTTGCTCACGGCTAGTCTTATCTCATCATAGAAGTCTTCTATTTCTTCGTCGGGGTGGCTTGATATTGGTGCATATGCCTGGACTATGTGTATTTTATATCTATGAGATATTTGTAGCGTGAGGTAGGCTACCATAACAGAAATGCTGGATACTTGGAGCAGTTTATGTTTAATGTTCTTATTGATCAGGAATCCTACTCCGCTTGTTCTTCCTGTTGTCGTTCCTTGGTGATATAAAAGGTGACCTGATTGCATTTCTATGAGGCTTTCATCTTTTTGTCTTACTTCGCTTAGATCAATGATGGACCAATTTATTTTGTCTGCTTCTGACAGAAGTTCTTGCAATTTTACCTGGTAAGAGAGGCTCCTACTATTGTAGGTTAAGATGTTGTAATATTGGTAGCGGCTTCGAAACCGGGGTTTCTTACCGTTTCCAGGGCCGGGTTGACCACCGGAGAATGAGGGCCATTTATTATTTGTTGCTTTAATTTTTAAAGGGGTTTCGAGAGTAAATCTTGTTTAGTTGTCTTAGTGATTTTTGCAGTTTGAACATAATACTTGAAGTGGTTAAACTCATTACTAGTATTTGTTTTTCATTGGGTGTCTTGAGAGGTTTTGGATATTTGTTCTTTAAAAATAGTACAATTATATAGCTATACAATAGTTTAATGCTGCTGCTACAAGTTTAAAACAATTTCTCTAAATTTTTCCCAATTTACCATCGGTGCTACTTTGATTTATAATGTTTATTGTTTTTTCATCATTTTTTATGGGTTCATATTCCTATTCTAACCTGTGTTAAGTACTATAGTAGATTATTTTTTAGAGCTCTTTTACATATAGTTGATTTCGAAAGTTAATAATGTAAAATAATTAAAGATATTTCAGATTCTAGTCTTATTTTGCCTCATAAAATATTTTATATTAGAACAACAATAATTTACTTTTTTAATTTCGAGAGTGAACTCCACCAACGTGCGCATAATAAAACATATTAAAATTAATTATTAAAATGAAAAATAAATTTCCAGCGCTCTACTTATCAAAGGGCATAAATAAACACGAGTAATTTATAATTTAAAGTTGATGAAATCCGCTTGAAATATTGCGTTACGTGAGTACACTAAGGCAATACTTAGATGTTCATTTTCTCCAAAGTAAGTGGGAATATACAAATTTATTTTACATGTACTTAGCTATGAAATTTATATTTAAAAGTGCCTAGATTTACATGTTTCATATTTACTCGAACTAGTAAAACCCTTGATTTTCTCGCCAATTTCCCGTTTATATACTTCGTGACATATTCCGCATCGCGTAGTTTATTTACCTAATCAAGCTGTCGATAATCAGGTTCTATAGCCCTCAGATTTTCTTGACTAGATATAATCTAAAACGGTACTTGTATTTTGCACCGACATTCAACACCCCTGTTTACTTTGCTTCAGCAGCAGGAATTCTATTTCTAGTTAGGTTCAATCTTGTAATAGGTAAACATAAATGCATTAGAAGTTAGGTGATATAAATTCGATACAATATTAAAATTTTATGTTCCGCTACGCAACGAACACTTTTCAATTAATGCATAGCAAATATTTAACAATGAATATTGAATGCCGTATGCTATTTATACAACGCATTTGTTTAATAGCAAAGTAGTTATTGAAGCTCGCAATAGGCGAACAAATAAAATTAGTCAACAACTAATTTAATAATTTACTGTTAATTTTTGGTGTTGTTTAAGTTTGAATTATAGTTCCGTTTTGGTCAATCTATAGAGCTGAATAAATGTTCTATCTCCTTCTTTAGTACAGGTGCAAATGAGGGAAATCAAAGAGACTCAGTTCTAGATGGAAACAAAACATGAATGTTGCATTGCAATTCTGTAATAAAAAACAGCTCACACGCTCCATTAAATGTTTTTACGTGACTTACCAAAGAAAGAAGGGCAGCCAACAGGCTAGAAAAGCAGACACAATGATGCCTAACGTCCTCGCAGCTTTTCTTTCCCTTCTCATCTTGTTGCTGGTGCCAGGGTCAGTCTTTACCTCTGTCATATCACCATCGACGGATTGCCTCAAGGACGTCAAACCTGCCGATATCCCGTTGATTTGAAGATGTTTATTGAGTAGGGCTGCAGCTACTTTACTCCTGGAAAACGAGAGAAATAGAGTCAGTTACAAAAGTATATCTATTTTCTCACAAAAACTACACGCGGGTTATCAATTCTATACAAAGAAAGAGACTTGAAACCGTTCTGCATAGGTCGAGGTTTATATTTGTATCTGAAAACTATATGCTGGAAATTCTCTGGAAATATATGAGCTTTTCCCTTTTTTCTTATTTTATCCAATCTACTATAAATATATATCGTATCATAAGCTTCTTTGAAAAGTATATTTTTAGATTTTCGAATAATAAGTTTAATTTCTTGTGTGCAAGCTATATTTGTAAGCCAACTCTGATATTCATAACGTTGCTCTTTCTTTAATATGCTCCTAGATCAGCCGATTTACGGCAGTAGCTTAGAGAAAAAACAATTGTCCATTCAAACAGAAAGAATTTTATTAGAAAAACATCAAAAGAAATAGTTTTTGTCGGGCGTGGGTTTTCTGAAGCTTTATAACTGAATTATGTTACTCCAAAGAGACTGTTGAACAAAAAGGGCAGCAGATCAAAGTTGTACGGTTGTCATATTAAATGGAACTTACTGGGGTGCTCTTTTCTGCAATTGCTATTTTTAGCAAACTGAACACATTTGTTTGTATTAAGCGTAGTGGTTGATTTGTACGACTCTGGATTAAAATGCGACTTAGTTATAAACATCGCACCGCATTAAATTAATTAATATTAAATACATACGCTAATGTCAGTTTTCCTTGCAAATTTATCTTGCAGCTACTCAATAGGTTTTTGTTTCAAAAAGTCCCAAAGGCTGGTATTGGCAAGCGATGTGATGTGGGAAAATCACCTCCATTGTATCACAGTTCCAATCAAAATCAATGAATTATTCCTACGGTGTGGAAAATACACATATGTGGGTTTATACAAAAGAAATCCCTTCATAGGTAATAATGGATCAGATAAATAGAGAAATGGCAATGGTTGCGTATACGTTGGTGGATGGTGCTTTAAGCCATATATTTAAAAGCTTGCTACACCCACAACATATTATTTCTTGTTAACAGATTATTTTTTTCCGTTTTGTTATCAATACAAGTAATTGTATTGCATCAGTTTTCAATTATAAATCTATAAATTACTCCAATAATATATGTTAATCAACTGTATTGCAATCCTGCTGTTGACTGTATTATTGATGCAATTAGTTAAGCGAAGTTTTGTATTTGGTTCTTAAAAAATTCAATTATACTGTAGAAATAATTTCATATCTCGTTTTCGATGATTATAAATACGTTAATTTTACCAATTGAACAGCATGTTTTCAGTTTTCGTTCCAATTATCACTTTTACGGACGCTGGCGAACTATAAATCTACATTGGAGATTGCTTTAAATTTATTCAAAATATGATGACACCAAAGATTTGTTTTCAATTTTTCCCACTGGTAAATTTGAGCTCAAAGGTATTCCTTGTAACGCTAAACTATACACAGCGACTTCAAAACATCAACATAAATTAGTTAAAAATACTAATTTGTTGATAGTTATTATGCTACAATACAAATTTGAGTACTTTAAACACACACATTTCCAAGTGTTTTATATTTTTTGTTTTGATCAAACACATGTTATCTACAAGAAAGATTATCTAAAGTACAGTTTTATAAATTGTGTTTTATATATAGAAGTACTTTCAGAGCTTATATGATATAAAAAATATAAAACATCATTACTCATGAAGAAAAGTCACGGCTTAAAAGTTCCATTTTTGGCCTGAGATTAACTTTTTTTAACTATACAGTTGTAGGCATTAATAATTAAGTTTCTCATATGCACCTTACTTTGTACACGTCATATAATTATGAACAAATAAGAACAGTTGTTCAGCAATAGGCAATTTTGACAATTCAGTTATATGTAAAATTTATTACTTTAAATATAATTGATGAGCGCATTTTGCACTGAGATTAAAATTTGCGGCTTGTTCTCAATTGATGTAAAATATTAATTTTCTGTACTGTCAATTACTACAAAATATTACCATTTTTAGAAATGATACCCAAGTCTTTAGTTTTGATCCTTTAGAAAAATTTTTTGAAGACATTACAGTAACTGCTGTCTTTATCATAAACTCTGTAGAATATATTTTCCATTATATTGACTTTGGATTTGCAAAAGTACAACAGTACATATTTTGCAAATCCATTGTTAGTAGAGCTGCTAAGGCTTCCATTACCTTATTTCGATTTACTTCTTAAAACTAATATATTTAACAAACACAGACGATGTGTCAATAAAAAAATGGATTCAAGGGGCTTCAAAGCTAATCAATCAATATCTCTTTAATTTACTCTCAGGTTTAAGTAGAGGGTTTTGCAGTTTTTTTCAATCTATTTCATTAGCACAGTTTTCATATTTATATTCAGGAGCGAAATTGGCAAATAAAGACAATTTGTTGAGCTCTCGAATTATTCCTTTAAGTATTTTATTATGAACGAATAGGTCCTATACGTCTTTAATTTCGTTTGTAATTTATTACCATAACAATTACAATATTCTAAGGCTATTTATGATATATAAAAATATATACTAATTTAGACTATAATTTCATGCTTATCGTGCTATTTAAAACGCTACAAATGGTTCCAATTTTTTTATTTGAGTGGGTACCAACAAAATGCTGAACAATTGAAGGCTTTTTTTACTTAGTAACGTTAAGATACTAAGAAGAATTAGCCAATAAATAACATTGGCTACACAAAAATTGAAAGATTGCACTAAAACATTTTTAAGAATTAACATCTAACAAATAGTTTTCTACCCTATATTTGTAATAAGAAAACATAAATTTGATCAAACCCATCAAAACGAGTCAATTGAAATGTGGTTTCTTGGGTGATTTCATATCAATCAATTTCACTAAATTTATATTCACCCAAGGCATCACTTTTTTAAAGAATATAAGAAACTGTTTGCATGTAGCCGTGCTGCAATTTAAATATATTTTCCAAGAGTAATTGCACTTATCTATTATTCAATTCTAAGCACTTACCTGTTGTACTTTGAACTAAATTGATTCCAGGAAGCGCTGTTAGATATTCTATTATTTGCGATAGCTTGACATGATGTTAAATTGCATATTATTGGTATTTGCGATAAAATAATGCAATTAACGTCACAGCTTGCGGCAGGGAACAATAATTTTCTGGCAGACGAGACGTCGACGTCGGGACTGTTTAATTACGACGTTAAAACTAATTTCTTGACTTATATACCATGGAATACATCAAGCTATCCAAGATATTACAACTGAAATTAAACTACCCATTTTTCGGGGTGGCATCGTTTGCCTTTAAACTTTTCCTCTTTAAGAATTTCTTTCTATTAAAAGGAATAACGGTCTTGCTTGAGGATAATGAGTGCGTATTTATAAAGGGTGCCAGAAATAGCTTAGAGCAGAAAGCTTGTCGCACGACCGACGGAGCAAGGAGTTTATTTGGTTTGTTGATATAATTTTGGCCTCACGAGGAAAAATTTCCCTTATATCAAACCACTTGATAGAAGCATAGACAAATTCATTTTCTATTGAACTATTAAATGCAAATTTCAAATGACTTTCAATCGATATTTCGACTATTTCGAAGATATACTTTAAAACGTAGAGTACATAAATTTAAGTTAAAAATTTCGTTCTCTTTGTCTCGATTCTTCACTTATTTATAGTGCAATACTGGTAACTGACTTCAAGTTGACAATTTAAACAGAAAGAATAATGGTGACACTACAGCTTGTCCTCGCACAAAGAAAGTAGAGGAAATTCGGACAAACGTATAAGATACTCTACTCTCCCAATTTTTAGGGATCGGAGCTATTTTTATCTCTATTTTTTCCTTTCTCTATAAATTTATACCTACGTGTCGGGAAATGAAAAAGTGACAGCTTAAAGAAAGTCGAAATATTTTTTGGTGCCCTGCATGAAAGCTGCCAGCATAATTCTGCTTATTTAAAACTTGACACGGAAAGAGAACAGATGAGATATTATAAAGATGAAAAACACATTAATTTAAAATTAACGAAAGAATAAAATGACAGTTTTGCATGATAAACGATGAAGTGGTCACTAGGTCAGTAACTCTACTTTTATCTCAAGTTGAAGTTCTGATGGTAATTCATTTAATTAAGAGGAAATTTTGCTAATTTATGTGGTGGAGCAAAAACAC
Organism: Helochares maculicollis; assembly: GCA_033557835.1. Taxonomy (NCBI): domain Eukaryota; kingdom Metazoa; phylum Arthropoda; class Insecta; order Coleoptera; family Hydrophilidae; genus Helochares; species Helochares maculicollis. The sequence goes on from JAWQRO010000120.1 coordinate 18,633, forward strand.
CTACTTTCATCTCGTGAAGGATTAAAAGGTAGCAGGCGATTAAAAACTAGATTACTTGTTTCCTCTCAGGAGTATCCGGGAAAGATAAATTTAAAATTGCACCGGCAGTTGATCTTACCGCTTCAGGTTCTTGTTGAAAGCTGCAGGAAAAAATGATTAAAGGCTATATAGCGTGGTAGACGCTATATTATTTAATTATGACAGATAGAGGCTGATTTTATTGAGTTACGGAGCTGGAAAAGCTTATATCAACATTTGTTCCACCCTTATTCAATTTTAAATATCGCTTTTAATAAGGCTTTGAAAAATCGTACAATTTATGGATTAAAAGTTGAAGTTTCAAGTTTTTAAATGCAAACTCTTAACAATAATACATTGTTATAAAGTGCACTTATTAATAGTCTCTGGGGGTTAGAGTAGGCAGCGGCTGGGCAAACAGGATTTTTTATTTCCTTCTTCGATAAAATTTTATGAATACTTCATAATTCATCGCACGTTGAAGTGACGCGCGGTACAATCGTAAAATTCGGGGGGTACAATTACGTTTTAAAAAAGTTTTAATTGAATTGTCCCAAAGTTAGAATGGCTACTTCTTCAAGTGGAATCCTATTATGTCTTATCAAAAATGATAATTTAAATTACGGAAGGATTTTATACGAAAAAATTACCTGACGGAATTGCATGAGTCAAGAAATTTCGTGTTTCAAGCGCCGCGAAACAAAATAGCGAAATAAAAATACATTTCGAAAGCAATTACCAAAGGGAAAGAAAAGAGTAGCGACTTGAATTTTGATTTTGTATCGAGAAAATCTATCGTTTGGAAATCAAATATGCTCTATGTGAAATCAAGAGGGGAAAATCCACTTAAAATTCTTTTGGCATCATGTACCAATTGATGAGGGAACATTAAAAAAGGAAGTTTAGATTAGTCTTCAGCCTATAAAGTTATATGGTCAACATAGATGTAAGTATTAGGAGCGTATCGATAAAAACTGCAGGAAATATAAAAGTTGTGCAAGTTCTGAAAGCTTCCGCTCTTGGTCACTTCGATACAGCATTTTTATTAAGACGGTGGTCGTTTGAAACGCTAGCAGCTTCGGTATTGAGATACGGAGATGAATTTTCTCCAAGTATAGTAACACAATGAAAGAAAGGCATTGAAAAGAGTTCTTCATCGGGACACAATGAAACTTTGCGAAGGTGTTATTTATTTGACCTCAATCGTACAATAAAAACCCTATAGTGCAGTTTTGAGCGACACAATAGTCTATTGCAACTAAAAATCGATTTGCAATGATGGTAAAGTCCAGAATGGGCCATCTGAGAATTCTCTTAGCAAGATGCTAACATCATGCGGTTTTAAATCGCTTTATCGGTCAAAATTCCGTTGTACCGTTTGACGGTCTTAAAGTTTGGGAGCATTTTCAATTCAATGTATTGTTTGCAGTTCGAAGTTAAAAAACTTACTCCAGTAGTACTTAAATATAAATATTAACTGAAGTGACGTCAATCAACATTTATGTAGACACAACCGCATAATATAAAACAAGTAAATTCATAACGTAGTAAAAAATATAAGCATGATACAGAAATAGTACTGAAATGTCTATCTTTTACTCATTCAGTATTTTCATATTAGTCTAAAGTTAAATTTATATATTAGATGCTTAGTTTTCTCTTTTATTTGTGATGTATTTCTTTATATTAGAAGCCCAGTTTGCGCTTTTAATAAGGAAATCTTTCTGAAGGCACACTATTGCCTTAATTAACAGAATGGTTAGCGATATTAAGAGCTTAATGTTTTGGTAAAATAGAAAGTGAGTCGTTTCAGAGTAGCAGTTTTATTGTTGATCAATCCAAAATATACCAAAATAGCACATTCATAAAGAGAACATATTATATGTTTAGCAGTTATATATTTTCATGGCAACATATCTCCTTTTTTACAAGTTTTAAAACTACATAATTATATGCGATCGTCTAAAATGTTTTTAGCCGATGTTAACAATCAGCTACTTTTGAATATTCCGAGGAATGAACTACGCAGTTTTACTTAACATATAGCTTAATTAGTTTTATGAAAAATGTCACTCAAAAATTATAATCTTTTATGGAAAGTATCTTTGTCCTGAAATTATAGTACCACAGAAATATTTGTATACTAAAAATATCAATTCAAATATTTTGAAAATGTAGCAAATTTATAAAGTTTGTCCTGTAATTTCAAATTGTGTAGCGAAAATAATTCTTAGTTCCAATCGCTTATGAAATACTGACAAACTTTGAGACTTTAAACGAAATCATATAATTTCATTGATTAAAGCTTGTTGAATTTTTAATATTGATTGCGATTCATGAAATTCTAGCTTAAGGGTTTTTTAAATTAAAATTCTGAAATTAAATGAAATGTAACCATATATAAAAACTATATTTGAGTTGCTAAAATATTCAATTAGATGCTTCATAATTAATACATAAATCAATAATTAAAATTATTTCTTGTTTTTAAAAACTGAGTAAACCTGCGGCTATTTTAATATTAATTTTCTGATATTGTTTACAATAATCAATTATATTTAGATGTTAACTATGTCATGTTTCGAATAACGTTGTACGAGTTAAGGGGTAATAAAATATATCTGATTATTAGTATAAAGTTCTGCTGTTTAGTGTTTACTAAATTTTTGTTATATAATATGTCAAATAACTTCATAACACTATTTTCTAAAGAAGTAAGTATTTTTTTTAAGTTCTCATCGTTGTCCTTAAAAATTTGCAGACGTAGCAAGCTGTACAATATTTTGAGCAAGATAAAAAAGGTGATTCATTTTTCTACTAAAATTATTTGGCAGGACACTGATTTTTTTTTATATTTTAGCTGAATAACACCTATAGGAGCCGTGCTTTCTCCTGCTATAGATTCAGCGGTTCTCTTTATTTGCAGAAATATCGATGGCTTAGTTCTTAGAGACTTCATGGGAGGAGACTACGTTTAGCTGTTTCAATTATCCAAATTTGAGTAGAAACCAACACTTTGAGTCTTAAGTAAAGACAGTATCAGAAAGTGTCAATAGAGAAATTCGTTTAAATTAACATATTTGTGTAAACTTTATAATGAATTCGATGATTGTTTCTATTTAAAACGTCCATAATATAATGTTTCCTACAAGATTAAACTAACTGATAATTGCTCCATTGATGAGAAGTAGAGGCTTACACAGACAATCCACTTAAACTAGTTATTTCTGGAAAACAAAGACTGAAACCTATCTCAAACTATTTAGAGAGGCAAAAAATTCAAATTAATGAAATAAATGATTTAATAAATGAAAGTTTCTAGCAGTAAAAGATAAAAGTAAATTTATATCAATAAGTATAGTTAGAAATTAAATCTTAAGGACTTTATCCGTTATTTACTCTCGTGAAAATAGAAAGTATCATTGAAGCAGCGAGTACACTGAGAAGCATTGTAAATTCTCCTAAACTTTACAGAAAGCAAATAATTTATCATGACTTACAGATAAATAGTGTGTAAGAAGTAATTAAATGAGATGATCAGATTAACTAAAGGTGCGGATAAATAATCAGAACCCAGATGTTCCTAAAAATGCCGAAGAAAATCTTATTAGAAAGTAAACATGCTGATTTTGCTTCTATCAGAAGAAAATTTAGCTGTCTTATTATTAAAAGTAGACTTGTGTGCCCTTAATTAGAAACAGTAATATCTGTAGATATGTATTTAAGTTAAATTATAAAGAAGTTTTTGCAGATGCTTTGCAGAAGATAATAAAAGTCGTTCTTACATAAACAGCGCAGACATATATATTTACTTGTTTTTAAAGCATTTTTCAGTGATTGAGTAAAACCCAGCCAGCGTGACATTATTGTGAGATATTGTTACTTAATTATCATTATAAACATTCTTTACATTAAACATGACTATTCATTCTATTCATTATCCACTTTAAGTTTATCTTATTGGATAATTGAAACAAATTCCTTGTTTAATGAACTTTGGTATATCATTTGAGATGGTAAGCAATAAATATTTTTATTTCTATTTACTTTTGTGTAACTCTATTTTAAAACTTAAGGAATATAAACAGGGACCTTATTTAAGTATTTCAATATTTTATTCATAAGATATGTATTTTCACTGAATAATTTTTATAAAAGATATCGATTGATGAAATAATCAGCAAAAATTATTGATCGTTAAAGCGATTAGCAATAGTTATTAGCTCAGCAAGTGCAAGAAAAATTAAAAACTGCATGATAAAATTATTAATATTTTGCAAGTCGTAAACAAAGTTCTGGAAGTAAGAGAGAAAGATTAACTAAAATGATAAATATAAATTTAACTTAACAAATAGTAGAGTAATTCGAGAAGGTTTATACGTTTATACACAACAGGAAATATCTTTTACAAGGCGTAAACGCATGCTGTAAAATTAAAGTAAGATATATCTCTCCAAATTTGTCCCATGCACCATTAAAAGAAACGTCAGCACATTTTGGGAGCTTACCCTGTCATATATTTCACCCCTTTTAAAGTACAGCTTCGAAATAATGCTCGCCCTGAAGTTAAAGTTAAAAGTCGCTATGAATAAAGATACAAATAGCTGCTTTTATGTTTTGTCCATAAATCTGGAATCAATTACCTACCTACCGTTAAATTGCAGGTTCTTGAGAAACTATTCGCTGTCGATATAAACAATAAAATGGAAAGACAAATGGAAGCTGATATACAATAGATGTGTTGTTCACTTGAGCGTTGAAATAAACATGATCCGGTGTGCTATAGGTGAGGAAAGGTAATGTAAAGAAGAAAAAAGTTGGTATTTAATGGTCTATTCTGAAAATAAAGGCGAGAAAAAAGAAAGAAAGAGATAGGGCGTACGTAAATTATTCCCGGCATTATTTTGACATAAACCCATTCGACGAAGGGAAACCAATTTATAATCCCCCAGGATAAGCTGCTGCAACATAATCCTCTCCTTTTTAGAGTAAATTAAACTAAGCAAAAGTGAACAAGATATGAAGCTTGATAGGTGTAAAAATATATTTAACCAAGGAATGTAAATTAAATGGTTTCTCAAGCAGTTGCTAAGCGACACCCTAAAGTTTTATAAAGAATTCTTTTAAGACCCTTCATTCCACCTTTTCAAATCAGCTGCTTTCACATCAGTACTCTTGAGGCTACGTAATATCAACGATTGGCAAATACTTATTTTTGATTAGGAGTAAGTGCTGCTTTACTCATAATAGAAAGTTCTATTGCTCCGTGGATTAAAATAGAAAGAATAATAAATTTAGTTGGGTATTGCTAGGATTATAAATTATGAATCATATCCTATCATGACTTCAGAACGGGATACATCGTTAATCATTCTGGACGTCTATGAATATATAACGGGACGGAAAAAGCGAAACCATGCGGTTGAATGTCTTATTTGAAATCAATATGCGATATTTTAGTAGCTGTGCGCCAGATAATATTCAGGTATGCTTCAATATTCCGATAGATTTGAAATATTCATGCGAATGGTAGATAAATTTAGAACAATGTAAAATTATATTTGTCGCGTCAAAATTATTTTTAGTTTTCAGCTTAACGTGTGTCCACATATTTTGATGTATGAGCGATAAGAAAAATTTATTTCTTTGCATGTGTTGAGCACATTTCGGACTAAGGATCACGCCAGCAATGTGCTCATTCAGGCACCTGGAAACCCTCGTAGCTCTGGTTAGTGCCAACGAAATTTTATACTGTTAATTTCCTTCTTATGTTAGAATGTTAATGGTGGCTTTTTACATCCAGAAACAGTTCGCTATTGAAAACGTCAATTTTTATACACCTCAACGGTTGTTTAATATAAAAGATATATTTAAATAAAAGATTGTGTAAAGAAAAATGAAATGCTTACAAGTATCCTGGATACTAATATTTTAGGGATTAATTTTGATTTAACCATAGTTTGTTTTCGAGTTAATTTACGAATATATTTATTTTAAAACTGATATTTTTTTCTTGCTTAAACATTCAATGCGCATAAGATCGATTGGTAATGCCAAGGTGTTAATTTCAAACTGCTAATGCTTGCTAAGTATAGGTTTATCCTTTTTACGACTTTCTAAGCCTTCATAGCCTTTTCCTTGATAATAGTTTTTTGTTTTGCATTAATAAACTGCGCATAAACTGTGATTCATTTATTTAATTTACTGTTATTATATTTTAAAAACAAATTATTTTGCAAAGTTAAATCTTTCTCAATACAGGATAAAGACTTTTTCTACAAATATTTATATCTGTAACATTATGATAAAAAGCAGTGGATTTTCACGTGAGCAGATTGTTCATTTTGTAACTTGTTTGATAGAAAACTATATTGAGTGTAAATATAAGAATCTTCAATGAATACTTATTTTTCAGGATGTGTTAAGAGACATTGAATTAACGTGCGTAGCGAGGTAAAGCAGAAGGAATCTAAAAGATTCTTAATTGAGAATATCGGCTCAAAGCTTAAACGATTTTGGATGTAAGAAGCATATTCAATATTGTTAATTAATTAGCTTCTTGTAGTAGAGACGAGTTGTAAGTTTAGAATTTGCTTATATTAAGTAGCTTTAGTTAGTTCTAATAAATTAGCTTAGCTACAAAATTTACATTAAAGGCTTCTTATATTTTATTCATTTATTAGATTTCACATCACATGTTTTACGTATTTAACTTTTCTCGATATTCGGTTAAATTTGACACATTTTGTCTTGTACGTGAGTGCATTCATTTGAAATTATTGTTTTACCTTGCGTTTTTATAATTGATTAGATGCAAAATCGTCAACAAAAGTAGGGTATATTTCGTTAATAAAACTTGGAAATTTATAGGCTTCGTTGTAAAGTGTAAAAGAATTTGTACTTTAGAACTAAGATAAACCCTTATATCGGTGAAAAGAGATTTACGCACTGCAATTTGTGCCACGGTGGTCGAGGTAAAACAATCATACATAAATAACAGTAACGGGTTTCCCCCATTCAAGGGTTAGGTTACCCTTCCTCTATGTTTCATGAGTACACGACATCCTAGAAAGTGCTTTGTTCTATCCAAGCCACTCCTAAAATATGTTTTCTCTTAATATCAGTATATATTTTCCATACAGGTGTTTAAAAAGTAGCTCTTACCGCACAAACATCAAACTTTAAACCAAACAACTTTCTAAATTGAAGGGACCAAACAAGCATAGTGGAACGGGGAGCGATTAACTCAATTGTTTTTGTAGCTTCAGGCTTACCATCCAATCTAGAAAAAGGTCCTGTTGACTCAACATTGTTTTTAGGTACCTACAACCCTTTAAAGAGGAAATGTTTATGCCAGAAAAAAATTCATTAAACTAAGGTTCTTTACAAGCTCTTTTGTTTTTCATAAGATAGCTTCAAATCTATTTGAAAGTTAATATATTTTTAAGTAACTACGTTTTGAGAATAGTGCATTTTCTAGCAAACACATTTTGTTGTGGAAGCGATTTCTAGGGGCAATAACTTAGAGTAATTTTTCCCTTAACAGTTTTATGATGAACAACTGTTTTAAATACAACATGATAGACGTTTCTCAATTGTTAGATTTGCATTTTGTAAATTGCGAATGCAAAATTGATGAGGCCTTAGATGTAATGCGTCACGCATCAATAAGTCACGTTAAAGCGAGTCTATTTCAGTTCATTAAACAATGTGCGGTGTATTAAACGTACGCATAATTCCTTCCCAAAACAATGTGCACTATTGTTGTGTAATTAGTGTGTGTAGGCGATAGTCATTAATTGTCTGCATTGGCGATGTTCTGTGGTCTACGAACTGGCATTATCAGCGTAGGTTGGATCGATATGTATGTTTATGTTCATATTTTAGGAGAAAAGACTTCATTATTTAAGTTTCATTTTTTTCTCGCAGTTTGTAGCCATTTTTAGAAACTCATAAGGGCATAAAACTGAAATTTCTTTGAAAAAGTAGATGTGAACAAAAAGTTGAAATTTTCCTTAATTGAGTATTGTTATTGAACATTATGAATATATGTGTACAAAATCTGAACACCACACCATATGGTCGGGTGTAATAAGCAACGAAAAGACTAATAAAAAAGATGAAAAGTGACTATTTCTTGCTGTTGTCTTGTTGGATTAATTTTACCGTAGGCGAAGGAGAGCTGAGATGGAAAGACGTGATGCACAATAAACAAAACAACAAAAAGCCATATATTATTAGCAAAATGGTTTGTTTAATTGGTTTTTAATGAGTACCACCCAATATTTGATTCAAAACGCTGCTCGGGATAATGTTAGTGATGACGGGCACCGCTGTGAGGTAAAAAAATACCAATATCAAAAACACCAAAGTTCAAAATACCCATATTAGGACGCAACACATAAAATATCCTCGTTATTTTATAATTAATCTTGATTTCACCAATTTTGAAATGAAACTAGGAAAAAAAATTCTTAAAGAAGTTCTGGAAAAAATTACTCCAACTATAAAAGATCATATGCCTGCCATTAGCATCGACTAGCTTGTAAAAATGAAGCGGATTATCATAAATTTGACAATATTTTACAATGTAAGGTTTTAAAGTTTGTGGTAATGTATTGTAAATTTAAAGTCTGTTTTGTCTTAGTCAATACACATATTAATTCAACTAATTTCGCTAATGTAAGGAACACTATTGTAAAATATAAATATGCTAAATGTGAAAATAATATTTATAAAAGTTACTAATAGTTTTTCAGTATAATAGCCAATTACTGGTATATTTTGTTTAGCATAGCTTTTCGTCCTCATCGAAGGATAGCGATGGGAATATATTAAAACTTATTTGGATTAATGTCAACCTTTTACAAATTACTTTTAAAAGACTGTAAAAACCTGTTGGAATGATATTCATATTAGTATTATTAGTAGTTCAAAAGTTTATCTTCGGAAACTTTTACTTAAGTTATAGTATACAGTTCTAGATCCCCTGACGCTTTGAGTTTGCTGGAAAACAAAAGAGATTATGTTTAAGAAACGCTTTCCTAAGCAATTTTTCTCAATGTTTTGTCTACTTTTATATCATTTATATTTATTTCATGAACAACAAGCAGTTCTGACTAATGAATAATAACAAGTATACTTAAAATTAAAAGCAACTAGTTAAAGTTATAAAAAAAATTTGGTATATTTTTTTGTAAATGCTCCAAAGTGTGTGCTTAAACATGAAAACAAAGGAAAAAGAGAGGTACTAGAAGTATTACCATGCAATTTTTGGTACAAATTATCTAATTGCTGGTTAAATTATCTAGAAAAGATTTTGCACCTATGAAAATAAATAACCCTGTAAAATAATTAAGATACATTGATTAAAGTCAATATTTAAAATCATGTCATTAAAATTGTTCAGTACTGAAGCCAAGCTTACTTTTTGTCGTAGCTTAGAATCTATGGATAATAAATAATAAATATAGTATTTTCACAGCTTTTATAGTTTTTAGGTTAAAATAAAGCTGAACTCATGGAAGTCTAGAAATTGACATAAATTTTAGCCTCTGTGTTTACAAGAAGTTAAGCCTTTGAAGTGAAGAACTCTAGTTTTAAACGAAAATTGTAAAGGTTTAATTGCCGCCCGCAAAGTATTAGCTTAAGGTTTTTCTCTGCAAGCGTCATAAAGAATCACATATTTCTTGTAATTGATAATGACCTGTTGAAAGATTAAGTCCAATCTACCCACAAAGGTTTTTTTCTCAAAATGCTCATAATTTTATGTTGCTTCATTTAAACTTTGGAAAAACAACGGCTGCAATTAAACAATCTCTATGGAGCTACTATTACGATATCCACAATTTTTGTGAAAATAAAATTTTACATTCTAAGAGTTTTTTGCTACTTCTATCAAAAAATAAGAGACTAGTGGTCAGATAATCACTGTATTGCGGCTTTGAGGTAAGATGATTATTGTTGGGAGACACACTTTTAAGCCTGAAAGATATATTTAAATTGAATAAAAGCAATAGTTAACAACTCAGATACTTCAGCATATATCCAATATCGAGCCTGTTCCAAATTACTAAATATCGAAATAAAAGTGTATAGGAGGTAGGTAGCTACCATCTGCTTAATGATGAGTTGAAGAATTTGTACTGTATAATATACGAAATCATAACATTAATAAGTAGAAACTTGAATAGTTATGTTTCAGTTTGATTCAAATTAAATATTCACACAATAATAACTTGAGAATTTATTCTATTAACATATAGCTCAGGAGAGAAATATTATCGATGTCAGCTGCAATTTGTGATATATCAACTATTACCTGCAATAACATAAAAAAAATCTTAAATATTTGGAATATACAGAGTATAAATAATGCAATATTATTCTTGTCAAAAAGCATAAAAAACATAGAGCAAACAATCACCAAATGTTGACTTTCTAATGAATTTTCATGCGGATATATAATAGAGTAGAACAGAGGAAAAGACATAATATTAATTGTATTAACTGAAATTATAAATAAGGGTTTAAAGTGTCAGTATTTTATCTAATAGAAGGCGATCTAAACATAGCATCAGATGTTACAGATTCAGTATACTAAAGATAGTGAGAAATTGATCGCACCATTTAAAACAACTGTCGCCGTTCAAAAGCTTTTGATTTGGAAGCCCTCCTACCTCCTCAATTACTCTCTTTATCTATATCCATTTTCCAACAACAGTCCGGATTAATACCTGAAACGTTCTCTCACTTTGTGACAAATTACCGTTGGTTGGTTTAATGCTACTTTAAGCTAACTTTGAATATAGATCCTTGATTGCTATTCGTTATCTAATCTTAAGTTAAGTAGGTTTTATACGCGTACTTTATTTACTTATTACATCAATTAATCTCTGCCTAATTAAAAAATATTCAAACAGTTTCCTCCTGAGTACACATATTGACTTTTCACGAGTCGGCTGCCGATGCCTGTTTTTCCGTAGCATTTTCGGGTTTCTTCGATTTTATCAAATTCCCATTTGACGCCACAACTGTTGCCGTGTCATTCTTTTTCATAGCTATTTTTGCGCCCAACATGTATATTTCTATTTCTTTCCATAAAGTGCCTCGTTTCTTTCCGTTTTGTGTAATAAATTAAGCTTTAAAATACGTATTGATAAGCTCAATTACATTCATGCCTTTTTTTATTACACGCTCGGTATGAATTTAATATGGTGCATAAAATATTTATTCGTATTTTATATGGAAATTAAATGTTCTACTTTAAAAAGTTGCAAATATTGATTTTTGTAGAGATTTTCATCCTCTAATTGAATGGGTTTTCAACATATAAAAATAATATGATGGAGACTTATTTTATCAAATAGAAACGAAAAGATTCACGATTGCGAGAGAATTCCAGCGAATTATTTATTTACACAATAAACAACACAAGGATATGGCATTGAAACAAATTTCCATTAAAAGTTATTTTGAATTTAAATTCAAAACAGCGAATTCGATAAGAAAGAATACCCTCCATTAGGGGCTTATATATGGGAAAACTCCGCTTTCATATAAAAACCTTTTGAAGTTTCATGCAATGTACAATGAAAAGGACACCGTATGTTCACGTGAATGAACAATATAAGCGTTACGCTGCCGCCAATCTAAAGAAACCTGAAATTTCTGCGATGGTGAAGATATTTCATGTTCATAACGAACACTTTCGTATAAACGCATAAGGAAATTTTGCAGTTACATGTATACGGCCTTTTCGCTGTCAGCCAGGTCAAGTTTTTCTCTTTTCTCTGACCCTCGTTTCACCCTCTTTATATGGAAATAAAAGTTCATTCTACCAGCAGAATGAGTACTTTAGGCTTGTCTGATTTAATTTGTATCTGCATAGGCATGTCTGATGCGCAAACGTAATAGTAAGTGGAAAATTATTGTAGAGCTTCGCTTAAAGCTGCTGCGTGTTAAATATTTAATAACCTAAAAACTGGGTTCGCTCTACCCTTTTCGTATTTTTGCTTTATGCTTTTTTTTCATACCGCTCCGTCTTGTTTGATTCCATTCTTCAGCTCCATCCATTTCCATCACGTACGCAGCAATATGTTCTACGAGCGCTACATAAGACAAATAATGCTTATTTAATTACATATTAGTTGCGGGTAACTGAATCATAATTTATCTATCCATGTTGAATCAATCACTGTCACTTTGGATACATCATTGAGGTATAGCAAAAGTTTCATACGATAAATTTTAAATAAACTTTTAGTTGTAGCGCGACAGTGCGGCGGTGGAGCTTGGGGAATTGATTACGATATGAAAAAGCAATTTTGTCTGCAACGCGATTCCCTTACACTACAGCATAGAATTACCTAGGAAAATTTTTAATTGAGGTTATTTCAGTCTGATAAAATATATTAATGATTGGGTGTATTGAAGCATACGTTCATATAAATATTAATGATCGTTTTTAAAACAAAATATATAGCTTCAACAGTGATTTTTAGATATAGATCTTTAATTTAGAGGCACCAAAAATGATCGAATCTGGGTTTCAATTTTCTTATTCCTTTGTTATTATTTTGAGAGCGAGACTAGATTTATTTGTTTATAATTCAAAAACCAAACACATTAGCTGCTAGTCTATATTTTAAACCCAAAATATTCCGCAGCTTAGACTTGTGTGGTGATACTGCCGTCTTTAAATAAACCAAGTTAAAGTAAGAGTACTAGCTTCAGTTAGATCAATTTAAATGTATTGTTTAAAATGCTCAGCACTACTCAACAGCAATGGCAATGTAAAATGAGATCACAATTTCAGCTTCTTGCAAACAGGAACTTTGTACTTGATATATGTTAAAGAGAAGATTATTTCATTTATATTAGGTTATTAGCTGTTTTGCTGGTATAAGACTAAAATATCTAGAGTCTATTGATTATGGGCTATAATGTAAGTAAACAATTAGTAAAAAAAGGCTCTTAAAATCATCTACTATATAGTATTTGTAATTAATATGTGAAATGAAACTTTATACAGAAATACGCTGAAACCGTAGCAAACAAATTAATACATTTGGACTATCCAATTTTATAACGTATTTATCACACATCGCTAAATTTAATACCCGTCGTTTCGTTTAAAATCTAAATTTTGTTACAGAAACAAAAATTAAGTTTGGCACTCACGATATCGTCAGTTTGCCAACACAATCCGTATTCATTTTATTTTGCTCTTGACTGCTCAGAAAATGAATTGACATTGCTAACAATTTAAAGAATAATCTTTGAGAAGACAAACAAAAAATTTAAAAATTTGGGAAATTCTATAAGAATACATAAAAAAACTTAGTATACATATGGCAAAAAAATTAAGTGCAAAGACAAAAATTGATTATGCAAATGAAACTTTCATGAACATGAAATGACAAATGATAAATCTAAAAAGTAGCAATTCCGAAGGGTATAATAACTATACTAAGTATGTGTAAAGATTTCGAAAGCTTTGAGATCCAAAACATTTTTCGATGAGTACGACTTCTAGAAAAGATACTTTCTATAAATTCCGAAAAAAATATATCAACTTCAAACAAGTACATTTATTAGTTATTTAAAGATTAAGCGTTATCAAATAGTACTTATAGAACAGCAAAGCAAACAAAACCCATGTTATTTACATTTTTATATAAAAAGTATATAAAAAATTCAAAGCCCCTTTAACCAATAAAATCTCACAAAAAGTAATTCTTTTAACTTTAGAAACGACTTAGTTAACACAATTATATTTATTAATTTATAAAATGCATTTAAATAATATCAATGCATGAAAATTATAATTGCGTAGTAATTTATTTGTATAATTACATGATAAAATGTTAATCTACTGCATTTTTATGTTCTCAAGCTTTAAACACACTGAATAACTGCCATTAGTAAACGCATTTATTGTAATAATTTTTAGATAGAAAAGAAGTTTGCAGGAAAACTAAATGAATGCATGAATTTTCTACATACAAAAATGATTGATTTTAGTAAAATATTTTGCACACTTCAGTTTGAATTTATTATCAAATTTTATCATTAACTACTTTGATTTGACTAGTTTATGTATTTACTAAACTACTTTATTTTCTTATTAGCTTAAGTATTTTGCATCGTGACAAATAATTGGCGGGGGCTTCATAGATTAACATTACTCGGTTTTCGTAAAATGTCTTGTTTTGTGACGTAAAGCACGCTACGAATACTCGCTAGTCGATGCAATTTTAAAGTTATCAAACTACTCAACAAAATATCAGAATAGGAAGAACTATTTTGTAATTTGCGGATAATTAGCGAAAAAACACTTGAGTAAATTATACTTCATATAATATAGACATATAAAACAGTTATTTACATGGAAGGTTGAAGTTTGAATAAGACAAATAGAATCTTTTCAACTACGTTTCCTGATGCATAATTTTTTTATTTATGTTCACAACAATCTAAAACAGCTTAACAGAACAACTTTAGGTGTCAATGAACATAGGTAAGGACTAAATGCAGTTTATGTTTGTTCTACATTTTATTCTTCTATATTCCTTTTATTTTTTTATGGATTCTACAAAAACGTTTCCATATTTTAAATTATGCTATTATCTTTGACTTTTAAGAGTTTATTATATAATTCTAGCTTACATTTTAGGCCTGCAAAGATTTAATGCTTTTCAATTATTTTGAGTTTAGTATGATAATATATAAAAAATGTATAATTAACATTAGCGTATTTTTGCAAAACGTACTGTGCGAGAAGCTTAAATTTGGTTTTTCTGTATTGGTAATTCAATCAAAATTAAAATCTTTATTGAAAATTGTTTTTAGCAGAAACTATTTATTCCTATTTGCATTCTGAAAATGCAAACTATAAAATGATTTATTTTTGAATATAAAATGCTTAAACTAACATTCATTGGTATTATACCATCAGTCACTAAATACTGCTTGGTAAACTAATATTTCTCTTTTATAAGAATTGAAACAAAAATCTCGCTCCAATGCTGTAAAAAGTATTTACCTAATGCAAGCATTTTAGTATATTTAGATATATAGATATATAGATATATAGATTATAGAATTATTAGTGTTTAGCTCTAAGTTTATGATCTTACCAAACTAAAAATGTATAGTTGTATCTAGTTAAAAATAAAGGCTTTTTTATTTACAAGATTTGAAAGTAACTTTAAATTTATATGTTTTCGGCTTTTGGCATGTAAAGTAATTTTATTCATTTTACTTTAACTCTAACTTCAAAAAACTCCAGTGAGTTTACATTTGCTGACATCTATGGCATAAGTGATATTTTGCCTGTTTGCTAACCTTCTCGCAAAAAATATTTACTTAAGATTCCCACAGCAATAAGACCTATCTTCGAATAAACCTTTACGAGTTCGTACATATTTTCTGCTCCTATATTATATTCTCTTGAGTCTCTCTTTTTCTTGAAGTGTGGGTACGGACCCACCTCGTTGTGGCACAGCTCAGAGCACCGCGACGGCGACGGGCGTCGAGACTGAAACGTATAAAAAATGTACTACTATATTTAGAAAATAACCTCGAGGGATGTAAGCGGCGAATGCGAATAGAAATGTTAGGAAGCACTTTCTATCCCATAATAATTCAAAGTACTTAATTAAAAATTTAAACCTTACCAAATGTTCGCTTCCATTTTGTAACCGGTTGTAATGGCTGTATAAAAAGAGCATCATTTTTAGTAAATTAATCACCCTTAATTTATTTTTACTCCACAACTGCACGCTAATTTTTTCTAAACATGCAATATCAATATGTATAATCCTTGTAGATCCTATTTGTAGATCAATTAGTCTTAAAACTCGTAACGTTCTTTAAAGTTTTTACCTTGGGCGGCTCGATAGACTTAAATACCCTAAAATTAATTAATTACTATTAATTAGACCCCACTTCGATAATTTAATTATCAGCTGTCCTTATGTCGCCATTTATCATATCGCCAATTTACGTTACTCTCTTTGTGGTCCTTCAGCTTTCTACCACACCAAGTTGATCAACAATGTTTAACTTGCCTAAATTATGTTAGAGAATCACTTTAAAAGTTTGATGTGCATCTTGACATATTAATTGCAAAATTTATGTAAGCTACTTGCAAATTAAGTTTGTGCAAACTTGCCCTCTTCGATTCACGTCAGCCAGAACAAAGCTCTCCTTCTCTATCGCTTTCACATTCTCAGAAGCAGTTGCATAGCTGCGAAAGCTGTACCATCAATTACTTCAGCATTTTGAACACAAAATATATTTCCCACGACCGATTTGGTTTTACTCACAATGAATAATTTATGAAACTAATTAGACTCATAATATCAAACGCTTTTAACCTAGAGCTTAAGAATTCCAAGCTCTACTCATAAAGATTCAACGCAGCATAGCACGGAGTTGATGTATGAAGGTGAGATAAGTTTCTATCTACCTTAACTCTTTTCACAAACTTATCGAAGCGGTATAAAAAGGATAGAATGTAAATGGATAATCAAACAACTATAAAACATTTATAGCAGGCATAAACTTGACGGCTTTAATGCCTCTCAAATGGAATAAATAAATAATTGTCGTTTGTTTTGGTTTAGCATGATGCCATTTAATTTGGTGTAGCAAACTCCTGTCTCCAGTTTTCATTTAACACATCGCAGTGCTCTTAATTGCAGCATTCAAACTCGTGAGAATTTGCCAACTAATTACATTTTCTTACACTTGCTAAGAAAATTCCCCACCCTTGTTAATAGCAAACGAACTCGAGGAATATCCTGGCAATTATAACACGATTTGGAGAAATTATTTCTTGCGTGCTAAATTCAAGGCTTTGAATTTTCAAAAACGGAAACTGAAATTACAAACGTAATAAACCGGAATTATTACACTAGCGAATCATAAAATTTTAATAAGCGGCATTACAAAGATAACAAAGTTTCAAAATTAAAATGCTTTAATAAAGTAATTCTCGCGTTGTGCTCATTAAAAAATAACAAACACATATTCAGTATCGAAAATAGGTTTGTTAGGTTTTCGAGAAACTCTGGATTTAATATCAGAGTTTTTGCTTTGGGCTTGTTGCGTAGGACAGTTAAACGCCAACGAATACTTCATTTTTCAAATCATTCAAATATTGATTGCTCCGTCGGTTAAATTAAAATCTGAGTTGTTGCGTTTTTGAAGTATATTCCAGTTCCAATTCCTACATTTCGTAATATGTTGCTCCTGTTTAAATTTACAGTTTTGCTTCTGTTGTGCAGCATTTTCTCACAAACTCATACTTATTTTTTGAGTGATTTCTAACATTTACGTACTTTTTATGCAATTAGCAATTGTTCGCGTACGTTTAAAGACTAGAGAGAATTTGTTATCTCAAAGCCTAAATGCAGTCGTTACATGAATCTTAATTAACTCTTTTCGTTTATTTTGAAAATTCAAACGTTTTTGATAATTTACAGTTAAGCAAACTTAGACAATTTTAATGTTATTTCAGTTTCAGTTGACTTATTTACTCTACTAAAGGTACTGTTACCGAAATTTCAACCACAGTGAGCAAAGGCTATGCAGTACCGCTAAGTATTGAGGCAACGTCTGGTTGGGAAGACAAGGAGATGTAGAGCATGAGTAAATGACATCATATTTCTTAATCAAATTGTATATAAAAAATCCACATCAATTAAAAGATTATATCATTAATCAGTGTTAAAATATCATGTTTGCAGAGTTTGCCATTAAGCGATACAACTTTCTTTATTTTAATGAAATTCTTTCTCTACACTTCATTTGTCTGCATTTTCCTAAGCTTAGAAAGCAAAATTTACTAAAAACTCGCTTGGTATGGATGTTCCAGTTAGTTGCTTATAAACTTTGAGAAGTTGTTGCATTGAAAAAGTTCACAAAAAACAATTGTAGTGTTACAAAGATGCAAAGAATACCCTTCCATTTTCTGCATAATAGTTTTACATAAATTATTTCTTTCTAAGTTGTTACAGTTATGTTGCATATTTATTTATATGTATTTGTTTATCTTAAACTTAATTTTTGCTTAAGATAAGCTTATGAATGCATTAATTAATGTCTAAATCTGTAAATTAATTGTGCGACGTCGTAATTGTTGTCGACAAATAAAGTTTGTTTACTAAATGTAACTTCATAAGCATAAGAACTATTTTATTTAGAACTACAGTCAGTAGAAGGTACAGTTAAAGAGATAAACTTTATAGTTATGAGAGATCTTAGTAAATTAAAGATTGTAAAAGAAGTGAAGAATGACAATTACGCCTTTAGTACTTTGTGCAATGAATTATTTAAAAATAATTGTAAACAACAATGTAAATGATGTACAATAAAAATATCTATGGTAAAAGTTAAAAGAGCAGCCATTAGTTATTGATTGCCAGCAGAACCATTTCAACAAATTAGGCGCTATTTATAAGAATACTAAACGTAGCAATACATATCCATATTCAATAACATATGTGAAATAGCTTTTTAAATTAAAATGACATTATTTAACCTGTATTCATTAAGACTGGAGAATTATATTGACTTTCATAATTGTAATAAAAAAAGCTGCCCCTATTTCTATCAAATTTTTTTAAAGCGGCTAAACATGTTTCATATTTATTGTCAAAAATATTTAGAAATTCTTCACCTTTCTTTTTTAGTACTGCGTTAGAATTTTTGCAAATATTACGTACTGAAAGCTTTTAAGCGTATAAATAGAAACTCATCGATAGGATCAGCTATATCTTCAGCAAAACGTGTTTCTACAAGAGCCAAAATGTCGCTATGATTTAATTATTCTTATAATTTTAAATAGCAATTCTAAAAGAAGAGAAAATCCCGAATTATTAAATATTATTAACAAAGTCATATAAATAAAGCCAAGATGGTTTTACCAAAAATGATTTTAATAGTTTTGTCCAAATTTATCTTTAGAATTGCTATTTTGAGATATTAGTTTCTTGAGGATTTTTCTTTTAAATGTCTTTTCATTTTACATACTTTTCCATTTTCCACTCACATCTTGATTGGCCTATACACTTTCTTTTATTCTAATTCCTGTTTCTTTCGATTTGTCTTCAACAACTTTATAAATATTTCAAACTATCTAAATTGACTCCGCTTTGCTTTTATTTTAACGCTAGTGTATTAACTTCTTCTTGAATTCTCTAGTGAGAAGATAATTGAGTTTGTTAACTTGTTCTTTCGTTGATTTTACATTTATAACATTTCGGCTACTGTAGTCCTGCTTTTTGTAAAGTTGCTCTAATGTTTGCAAGTTCTATTTTATTAGTTTTTTCTGTTTATTCTGTTTTCTTTTTAATTTATACTCAGCATTTTATAATAAATAATTCTGTCTTTACTTAACAGTTAGGTGTTTCAGTTTTCGATACTGCTTTAGATTAAGTCCTTGTGTTCACTTTCTTCCTCAGGAAGTTTTCTATTACTGCTTTCAGGGTCTTAATTCTATAATGATATATTTTTATGTGCTCTCATCATTGATTTGTCGTTTTTTTATGTTGTGCTAACTTTTTCGGCACATCTATTGGTTTATTTGTTTAATTAGTACATATTCGTTTGTGTCACTTTGTCTAAAAATACTCGCATCTGTACATTGATCCTATTTCTTAATATATTTTCTATTTTATGGTCCCACATGCTCGTACTTTTATACTTTAGTGTGCTTTTTGCAAACACGCCTTTTATTTTATGCTATTTTGTCTTTCATTTTTGATTGTATTTCATATATATTCTGGTCTTTCCTATACGAAATCGTTACTATAAATTTCTAAAATTGTACTGTGACCATCTTTTTGTATCATAAAATAGTGATTAATTTTCATCCTTCGTATACAGTTATGAAACATATAGTTGATTTATTTTATTCAAGCTCTCGTCCCTATTATTTATTAAATGTTATATACAGAAAAACCGTGCGTATCTTTCGTTTTCGTCACTGGTGTAATGCGAAAATGCGCGAAAGTAAATTTGGTAGTAGAATTTCTAAGAAGCGTAAAACGTTAAGATATCCCAAGTGTATTGAATATTTAAAGCCTGTCCAGGCGGACTACTTTATTTGATTTGAAATGATGCGGCAATCCAAGCTGACGTATTGAAGACGGTGACTGCTATTTCTTCATCATAACCGCAGTTTTCCTTAGGGCCCAATATAACAAACACTTTCGTGGCTGCTTGGTTTTGTGCCTTTTGGCTTAACTGGATTACATTCACATCGAATAGCGGGCAAAACCATGTTATGCAGCTTGGGATTTTATTTTATGTTTAGACTGAGTAAAACTCAAGTGCAAATTAAAGCTTTTCTAATCGATCTAATTTAGTATTCGGATTATGCCGCTTAGATTCTATAATAAATGTTTAGCTAAAGAAGAGACCGACCACCAAAACTGTCGTATCAGCAAATAGATTTTGTGTAACGTAAAGTTCACTGAAACTAAGCCCTCAAAGCTTAACTAACAAACCCGTAGGTATATAAAGATTCCCGCAATTTATAACCGAAGGCTGACGAAACGATTTTTTCCTTTCGTCAAACAATATTACCGAAATAAAGAGTCAGCGTGCAAAATACATTCTGTTTAACAATGTTCAAAGGTCAACTCAAAATATTTACGAAGGTAGAGATCTCAAATTATTAAATATTAGCGTTAGCTTTGTAAAATTTTTTTCAAAAACATTTGTTTTCTTGTATTAAGTAAGTAGGTTGTAAACTTTGTACTAAAGCTCTCAATATTTTCAAACAATAATCTGTGTTTAAAACTTGAACAGCCTTGGCGTATTCTCGGCTCGTGAAACAACCTCTTAAAACTTTCGGAACTAAAAACTTTAAATAGAAATTTAAAATAAAACTTTTTAATATTAAAGCAAATTGAAAGTTTTCATGTGCCATTTTTCCATTTTATAAATGTTATTATCATCTTTAAAAATCTGTAAACCGTGTTCAATGCCAAAGTGCTTCCAACAATTTTCTATTCGACGCTCGCATCCCTTGAGGTTATTTTCTAAACGTCGCACTACATTTTTTTATATATCGTTTCCGACGCAGACGCCTCGTTATATAGCTAGTACGTTTCTTGCATCGCAAATAAGCATGCACAAAGAAGAGAAATTGAAACCACTTTTAGGCTAAAATGAAACCAGCTAGAAATGGATTATAGATCGGGATCAAGTATACTCAGAAAGAAAATTAAAACCTCTCAGATAAGAGCTATGTTTTAATTCGAAAAACTGTTGCTAATAATACCAATACTAACACTTTTGATTTCAACTAGCTCATTTCTAGCTATGCTGCTTGTTTGATTTTCCGCAATATAAATTTGGTGATTTGCGTTATTATTAGTCATTGCTGTCTAGCTGTATCTTTTTTAAACAAATTACTAATATTAATATCGTAATACAGGTATGAGATGATCATCGGCTAAGCAAATTATTGATTTTTACATTATTGTGCAAAGTTTATACGTTATTTACATTTATTTATTAAAGCAATCTTTAGTAAAAATGTTATTTATGGCGAACATAATGAGATATATACATTTTTTCTGAAAAGTCACATTTTAGAACTTCAATTGTAATGGTACATCGTGTACTATTGGTGCAATATGTGATAATGATCTATTAATCAGTTAATAAGTATAGCAATTGTAAAAGATTTTGTTGCATAATAATTGTCAAAAAGTCTGAATAATTAGTGCATCAAATATTTGGTTATTGAATGTTATCAAACCTTTATTTAGATTTATCAGTAAGTGAACGTTAGTGTAAACCAACAACCTTATAAATATGATTTTCTTGTAAATTATTTTGTTTATGGATGCTGTTATTCACAGATTTTTGTAAATCGTACAGTAGAACTATGTATTTACAAAATTCTATTTAGCCACGAGTCAATCAAACATTTTAAAAGAAATTTAAAAATTCGTTATGGTAATACGAAAAAATTAATCATCGAACGAAGTAGACATAAGTACAAAAACTTTAAAATACTGTTGGTAAATTGTAATCTTCAGGAATTTGATTTTGATTTATCTGAAATGGCCACATTTCATAATTTCAACAAAGCCGGCTGAGTTTACTGGATATACTATATGAATGCTATATAAGTATCGAAAAACATTTTTGCTTAGAAAATGTAATAATAAAATTTAATATATAAACGAATAATAAAAGCTTTTGCCTGTAGTTTATACCTTTATCCCGATTTCATTGCAAATTAAATTAGGTTTAGCAAAGGAATGAAAGCCCTCAGACTTTCAATGCAGAACAAGTTGTGCTTTTATACGCTTGTTCTGCTGTTCACTTAACAATACTCTAGCAATTTTCGAGTTTGTTTTCTATATAATGTTTATTTCTTTTAATTAAAGAATCGTTAAATTCTTACTAATATCTTTTTCTTTTTAAAATGTCCCAAATTTAAAATGTTTTCCTTCATTATTATATAAAAGTCTTCTCATATTTAAATGTTCTTTATAGTTTAATTTACAAATATTTTAGCACAAAGCCCTACATTTAGAAAAACAATTTATTCAATTTTTACTAGAAAGTGAGGAATATTGGCCATACGCGAAAACGTGTTTGTGTAATGAATTTATCACATTTCATTCTGAGGAATACTGAAGAAATCAGTACTATTGGATTGAATTCAGTTGCATTTGCATCATATTTGTTACTGCTTTAAAGTTTCGTGTTCTCGGCATGAATATTTATTCGCTTTAATCCATTATTCTTCCACAACTACGTATCAATACGCAAACTATCCGTCATCGCTGATCATTAAAATAACGAAAGCATCTTCATAATTTTACTTTAACAAGAGTTTTTCTCTTTCGAAATGATCTGTACTCCGCAATGTAAATAAGAGTCTGATTGAACATTGCTATAACCGATGATTATAATAATAATCAAAGTATTTTGGGAATTTACACCTAACAACAATAACACTTTTTAATAATATTATATATATCCAATTAAGTACGTGGGAGTACATCTTTCCGAAAAAACACACTCGCAGAGCCGTCAAGACAAAACATTTCAGTGGAACTCCATAAAACTCTTAACAGTATCTCGGAAACTTTTTTCTTCTTTATACATGTGAACAGCAAGCACGAATTAAACTTGTAGTAGCAAACAAGAAAAATCCTCGAGGAACGGGAAAAAAAATTCTAGATATAATCATTCTCGATACAACAATGCATCAATTAATAAAAACAAGCTTCCTCTCTGTAGTAATAAATTATAATGACGAATTCAAATAATGGAATAGTTAAAATTAAATTACGCATCTAAAACTGAATCGATCTCCCTTCCAGCTGCAATCGGAATGATTTTAATCCATTCTCCAAAGTGGATTAATTAGAAAACGTCACAGGTTTGCGGATTTTATACATTTTTGGTTACATTCCTTCCGGCTCTCCACGAAGATTAAGCTAGAAAGTCAGCATTAATGCTTCCACTTCCCACTTTAAACTCCATTTATTCCAATCATTTAAGTCGCAGTGCTAGTATAAAAACTAAATTTCCAACTATCCAAATAGACTCATTCTAAAACAATCCAAACGCTACTTAACATATAAATTACTTTATAATTTGACCGACACGATTTAATTGCCATCGTTATCCGTGCACTTTCAGGAGATAAAGGCCTCCATTACCTTCTTTCCAGCTGCAATAAATGAAAGAAAAACGAGTAAAACAATTGTTGCTTTATCTTTCGCTTAGTTTTTTCGAACGAAAAATGTATTCGCTCCTCAAAATTACCTTCCTCTCTTTTTTTTGTTTAACTATACAAGGAGTGATATTAATACCTCCGAGGCGACATTCCCTAGAATTTCTTTCATTCAAAAAAACAGAAAGAAAAAACCTCTCAGTTACCTATTAACTCTGCAGCGGAGAAACTTTCTTTTAAGTCTTCTTTTTGTAGACTTATCTCACCACCCAGATCTTAAACGAGGGTTATAACAATCGAGACAATCTTTTTTATCCCGAAACAAAAAATTAAAAATTCCAAGTTAATTAATTAGAGAGTTTATAAGCTATTTTGAGATACTGAGAAATTCTATTCATGTAGCTTATCTGAGCATGGATATATAGAGTACGTGAATATTAACTTGATGCCCAAACGTTTAACTAAAAATCGATGAAAATGTTGGCAAAAGACATAAAAGAGGGGATTTCAAACGGAGTTACACCAACTGAAACTTGTACGTCCCACTCAAATTAATGTCAATGTACTCTTATTACTTCCATGTTTTCAATTTTAAAAAGCATTCACAAAAGCTTTCAACGGTAAAAGCACGTAAGTGGATTTCTCGAATCTGTTTGTATCTGTAGTAAGTAACGCTATCTAGAAAACAAGGAATTATGTGTCAATGTTTAAAAAGATATATTGTACGATTGAAACATTAGTTTTGTTTACATTCTGGAGTACTATAGGAAGTATGGTAATGACAATGTATTGAGGTCCTACAATTGAAAATTAAAACGAACGTTTCCAACATTTTTGGCTTGCCAAACAAAACACAAGATAAACAGCTTAAGCTGGAATGGTGAATTTTTTAAAGAAATTTTTATGATAAACCGTATTAATTTTTAAGAAAAGTAAATTCGATGTGGTGTTCAGTTTCATTTTTCAAATTATTGCAACTAAATTAGAAATCAAAATAAAGTAAATAAGCTGAAATATGTCATAAAAATCGTTGGACATTAGATAAAAAATTTTGATTTTGCTTAAGTCACGGTTTTCTGATATTGAAATGTTAATTTGCATTTAAAGATAGTGTTTTAATTTAATGTCTCATACAAACTTTAAATATTAAGTTTTTGTCTGAATTACAGTTTTATTATAATAGCATTATTAAAATCTGGGTAAATTTAGAATTAGATGTCCTAAAAATGGGAGTTTCTTATGATCTCAATTCTTTGCCTTAATTATGCTTCGTATATGTATAAACAGTATTTGCATTTAATATTGTGCCTAAAAACCATGATTTCATTAATCAATATTTTTGCTAAATATATTTTAAGCATTTTCTCTTATTTAATAGAAATTTGATTGTATTTGTAAGAGATTTTCTTAAGTTTTTAAGATTTTATTTTTGTAATGTTTTTAGAACTCCAATTTGGTATGTAAGAACTTATCGACTAGACTCTTTTGTGAATAGTGGAAATTTATTCAATAGGATGCAAATTATATTTACAGGTTGACAATATTGTGAATCTAAAGCTAAACTAGATATGATATTTACTTTGAAAAAATCTAGTGACTTTTGTAACATGTAACATATGGTTTTGAGAAATATTGCGCGCTTTTAATTACGAGAAGGTCCCATAGAGTTTTATAACTTATAAAGGCAATAAGATATTTTTTAAAACTATTTATTTCAATATCAGAGACAGTCCAGATTTTTCAACATTATTCTGCGTTAAATTTAGGCATGCTTAAAAAAACGCTAAAACCGCGAGATATTCGTACAAGCTATGCAAATGATTGTTTTCCATACTCCTAAGAAAGAATTGGCATTCTGGTTACTGATTCATTTTCCTCCTTTGTCGTGTTACAACATCAATCGATACGAAAGTGATTCAAGGGTACACTTTTTGAATTAAACATCCAGCATATCGCGACTTTCATAGGGATAATCCCTGAATCCTGGTGAGGGATCCTGTGAGGAAACTTATAGAAAGCTATTTTCCGCGCTTTCAACAGTAAATGATACTCTGTTTTACAAACGCAATACATTTTCTGTCACAATAGGAGAAGAAAGAAAGGGAAAAACTGCTTTGGCTGGTAAGTTTTATCTGGAGGCAGGATTTGCAGTAGGATTTTCTCTGATTCCCTTAAAATGTCATTTATTAGTAAAGTATATAAATATTTTATTTGGTGTTAGGGTATTTCAGCTAAGAGTTTATTTTCTGGGTCAACTAATATTGTGTGTACGTATTTCCCTATGCGAAGGTGTTTTGTTTGTGGAAGTAAAATAGACTTAGCTGTGTCACAACGCAACGCCTCCACGTCTTCGAGCTGCGGTGGGTGTCATAAGGGTACCATCAGTGTAGTGAAAGACAGTAAAAAGTACGCAAAGGTCATTCGGTAGTTGAAGTTTGATTCGATCTGTCTGTAAGCAGAAAATATTTAATTTGAACTTTTCTTGGTTTCAAATAAATTGGAACTCAAACACCAATTCTTTGGAGGACTGGAAGGCAATAATAGAGAAAGCTTAGTTCCTGCGTCTTAGGGTTCGAGTTTATTTCGTTGTGTTAGTAGGAAGTAAATGTTTACATTGGCAAGTTATAAAAAATAAACACAATTTATGGGGTTTGCTAAGCAAAAGAAGTAGTTTGCGGTTGTTACATATGGGATCGTTATATTTATTTATTTAGAATCTATCTAATGTTTATGTCATAATAGTAGCGCAAAAACATTTACTGAACAATTAGTTCCATTTACTATACATTCTTGAAACTAAACTTTGTTAAAATTATGATATTTTATTTTATAAGTTTGGGATACTTAGATTAGTTAATTATTTTAAAATATTTAACTGAAATATGTCTACTTTAGCTCGATACAAAATTTTTTACAGCGAGAATCATTTGGTTGTAGATAACCTTAAGGGTTGCGTAAATATTGATACATATATGCTGGAATGAGGCAATGAAATCTAATAATTGCTTCTACATTTCTATTTGCAATAACTATAGTCTGCATTTCCTCGTTCTACATCCATTTTTAATTGACTGTTCGGAAGTAAAGCCCAAAAATGTAATAGAGTGAATAAATATAAAAGGATTGGTAGAATATATATTTTACAAAAATGTTTATGAAGCCCATAAGCCAGATTTTGATTTGCTAAAACAAAAAGTGTTTCAAAGTCTATTCAGTAAGTATTATATATAGAAATCAAGTCGAGATGAAATGAACAATGTTTTCTAACAAAATAACAGATCAAAATGGAAGTTTACCTATACAATAATTTATCTGTAACAAATAATAATACATCGTTTCATGCTAATTAACGGAACAGTTTATAACTATGTTCAAGGGAATTACAAACGTCTTCCACTACCTCTTCGGTAATTCCTTTGTGGCGACCAGGTGACTGCTCAAAAGCGCTTCCTGTGTTGACAAGCCGATTTACAAGTGTCATAGTTAACCTCAACTTGAGAAAGTGTCTCCCTAAATTAATCTGAACACAAATGTATCACATAAAACGACCTTTCATGAGCGTATTAATATATTCTCTGAAAAATGTTTGTAAAACAAACGCAACAATTATATTTGAAGCATGTAATATTGAATTTTATATTCCACCGTGCTAAATATATTGTAATGAAACATCGGTGGAGTGGTCGGAGGTGTAAAATCAATGAGCTGTAAACGTTGAAACGCTTAAGTTTTTATTCAGATACGTTAGTTAGTTGCGTACAAATTACAGAATTTGCTTTTTTTTCATTATGCTTTTTAAAAAGCTTAAATATATCCTGGTTGGTTTGAATTAGTGAGTCACTAATATTCCATTGTCAGATTTGTTGTGATAGTGATCCGGTTCTTTTAGCTAAAAAAATGAAAAAATGAGAAGCTCTGCTTCACTACCTAAGCTGAGATGTGTAGGACCAAAGAGCTCTTTGTGTACAGTGTTTTAACAAAGCTACCAATATGCTGCTAATAAAATAATTAGCATTAAAAAATTCTGCTCTATAAACAAAGCTAATGAAAAAACGATGAGACTAGTAATATTTTGTCATGATTTTAGCCTTCTTGTTCTAGATTAAGTGACAAGCAAGTCATCTATATAGCCAAAGCAAAGGTTTTAAGAAGATGCCTTGGTAAATGATTTTTTAATTGCGTGCAAATAAAGTACAGTTAGGAGAGTTGAAATGAAAGTTTTAGGAAACGAGTTAAAATATAGAAGAGATGCTATAACAATAGAAAATAACAGCTCATCGTGAATGCTGATATTTTCAAATTTTAAACCGAGCCTTAAACAAGTAAGAAGAATAAAATTAATTTTACTTTATCATCAGAATTTACAAGCAAAAGTGCATGCAATTCTGGATGTTTTTTTTGTCGAAACTATAAATAGCTACCTCATTGCTGTTTATATAATGTTTCTTTAATGTAATTTAGCTCATGAAATAATATGTTTTTATCTAGTTTTGGAGATGAACCTTTGGATATACGTAATTTTATAGTGTTGAGATATCTATGGTTCATTTCTTTGTACTGCATATATTGTAAAAGGTCGAACAACATATTGAAATGAATAAACAAAGAAAGTATGTTAGAGTATTATAATAGATAATATTTACTTTAAACCTTATTTTGCTTGGCTAAAACCAGAAGTGTTTCAAAATGTATTCAATAAATTTATGGAAGTCAAATCAAGCTGAAATGAATATAATATTTTTTATCGATCGAATAGAAATTGTAAAGTTATTTATATACGCATCGCCATTACGCATGTTGTGGAACAAATTGTGATTTTGTTATGTAATGATCACAAATTTATTATTACTATGAATTATTTATTGTCTATAAATAAAATAGAATATTTTATCTATTAAAATAAAGTTTCTCGTGCACATTCACTTATTTGGACTAGATTGTTATATTATATTATATCTAGTAGAAAAAGCAAATGTTTCAGACCAAAAGAAAGATGCTCTTCTAATATCTACTCAACATTTCTGCATATGCAACTGCGGCAAATTTAAAAAGTTGCAACAACATCTTAAACGTACGTTTAGAAAAAATACAGGGTGTAGAAAATTGTCAATAACATAAAGACACACTTTATGTAATGAGAAAAAATATTAGAATCTGAAGCAAGAAGCGAAAATTGTGTGGACAGAATAATATTGCTCATCGCGAACGCTGTACTTTCAAAATTGTTTTTCGAGTGCTTAAAATGGGTTTTAATTCTTTCTGTACATGTTTTATTTACAACAAACAAAATTTGCACAAATTGATATAATTTGTTTCACTTTCTGAGTAAAAAAATGTTTATTTAAATGAACTCAATTTACATTAAACTCTTTTACCTAAAATTTTAAGTAGCTTTGTTTGTAATTGTCTTATCATGATTTGTAAGACGTTTAAACTGCATTACGAATTTTTACTTTATATGTTTGTTTTTCATTATCTTGATCAAATACAAATTTATCCTTCGATGAAGTAACAGTACATTATATTTTGATCTTTGGCATATAGGAATTACTCCAAAAGTATGAGTTTCCGAAAAATGTACCAAGCTAACAAAAGGAATATTTTTTTAAGGAAATCTATTCAAAAATATTGAGTTCCGTAAAAATTATATATATTTGACGAATATTTCACAACATACTGGCCAAAGTTTAAAATTGCATATATGGCAAGGCCAGTACAAGTCAATGCTAAGTGAATACACTAAATTTTTATAAAATTGATTTTACTCTTTTCCTATATAGAACTTCTATAGAAGCCGCATTAAAGCCGATTATTTAAGTGAAGTACATACAAGCTATCTAACACCAGCTAATGTAATGGGGAAACTTTAATCACCCCTGTAATCTACACCCTGTGGTGACGAATTCACATTCGCATTCACATTCTTGCTTCCCTGGAATCTCTCAGGCGTTTTCAACTGCTTTGCCAAGCACAAATTCAGATAACTCAGAAACAATACACCAGATTAATATGCATGAATCACTTGAACGAAAACATCGGAAAACTCAAACTTTGAATAAAACTGATTGAGAAGTTGAACTGTATCCATCTCTGCTGACGTATAAATTCTCTTGCTCATGTAAATTACATAAATGGATTTTCAGGTTATCCTTATTCCGATAAGTAAGATTTCTGTGGCAACGCTCTCCCTTTTCCCAGTTTAATTTTTGGGTGATTGTCATTATAATCATGGTGGACCGGAATTTATTTTAATTAAATATCATAAGATCCTCCTCGAAAAGAAGATTGTACTCTAGTAAGTTAATTAAGGTTCAATTAAATAACGCAGCTGTTGTTTCATTTAACGTTACTCTTGGGAAAACACAGCTTCTGTTTTAAGGAGAGCAAGCCTTTGGAACACTAAGACTTTAGTAACTGTGAGTCCAGACTGAGATTGAAGCACTAGAGATTCAAATAGCTGAGATTCAAGTAACAGAGAATCAAGTAACTGAAACTCAAAATTTCACTACTTCAGCAGTTTTGTATCTCTCTTGAATCTCTTTTCCTGTTAACTTTTTGTTCGTTAAAACTATATTTTAATGGCACGACAAGCCTTGCTGAATATTTTCCGAAAAGTTGGCTTGATTTCAAAGTTTTCAGGGTAGATTGGTGGTATCTTTAATTAAATTAAATGTAACATTTTTAGTTGTGGTTTCGAACTTTGAGGTAAAGTTTAATTAATATTAGACCTTAAATTATTATGAAGAAGAGAAGGGTTGCACATGTTTCCGCTTGGAATTAAAATTGTTTCTCAAAATAATCCATTTCAAGCTGCGCTATTTCATCCCTTATGCTTTAAATGAATGATTTATAATAAGCTAAAGGTGGTAGTGGTACCCTTAGATGTTTATTCAGGCGTGTGCTGCTTTATTGTTCTATGATTCTATTATTGTTTATATGCGTCTCTAATGTTTTGATAAGGAGTACGTAATCTACTAAATTACGTCTATAATACGTTAAGAATAGAACTTAAATCAATTCCCTTGTTATTCGACGTAGAGTTGTTTTACTATAATTAAACTTATAAATTGAGGTTGCGCTTTTTTGGCACAGAGGGTAAAGCACCTCGTTACAATTAATTTAGAGACGTAGATAAATACGGGATAACTTTAGCTAAAATTAATTTCAATCTTGGAGTAAGGTGGAAACGTATTTACATTCCCCTGGCTTTTTGAATTTCATTGCAAAATAGGGCTTCTTTATTAAGAGTTAATATTGCCGCGTTAACAAAATGAAGTCGTAAATTTTAAGCTCTGAGTTATGGGAAAATTTTAAATCTTCTTTGTGCTTTAGGTAGCTTTCATAAGTATGTTTTTAACAGGTTTTGCTAAAACATTTTTACGAATTATGAAAGGCATTAGATTTCTTAGAGTTTAAGATAAAACGGTTGGGTAATAATAGAAAATTAATGGAAACATGACAGGTTGCAATTCAAATATTGCCTCAGCCGTGAAACGCTCGTATGCAGGTGTTACGTGTGGCTAATATATTTTGATGCGACGCCAAGATATCAAAATGCCGCCCGGAAATCCGTAGCATTCTGGTGAGTGTATGATGGTGAGCGGTGAAATACGAAATTTATTATATTGTCCTACTTTAAAGCTGTCTTGAAAACAATGTATGCAGGGACGAATTCATGGAATATATCTATTTTTGCAAATCGACTTGGAGCACATGTATTGACTTATACTATATATAGATATAATTCATGAAATATATATATATTTTTCTAAATCGACTTGGAGCCGGCTTAAAACCGGCTTAAAAATTAGTCTGTTTATTCTAAAATAACATAACCTTACTATATAAGTGACTCCGTGCTGATAAAATATAGTTTTCTGGAGTTGAAAATGTTTTAATTTGAATCAAGTATACATCATTTGAGGGAACTTTTAATTTATTTCTTTAATTTAAAAAAGTCTACAGCTGAGGCGCATCGATTGCTCGTAGAAGCATATTATAATGAAGCTGCTTTGAGTAAGAGAACGTGCCGTGAGTGGTTTCAAAAGTTTAAAAACGGTGATTTTTATGTATAAGACAAAGACCGCAGTGGAAGGCCTAAAATTTACGAAGATGCAGAATTGGCCGAATTATTGGAGGAAGATTGGTCTTAAACACAAAAAGAACTTGCTCTCACATTAGAAGTCACTCAGCAAGCAGTTTCACATCGGTTAAAATTATTAGGAATGATTCATAAATAAGGAAATTCGGTTCCATACGAATTGAAGCCAAAAGATATTGAACGTCGATTATGCATGAGAGAAATACTGCTAGCTAGGCATAAAAAACGGTTTTTAACATCGAATCGTCACCGGGGATGAGAAATGTATACATTACGACAACTCAAAAAGAAGAAAATTGTGGGGAAAACCTGGCCACGCGTCAACATTCCCAGCAAAACCGAATATTCACGGAAAAAACTCATGCTGTGTATACAATCACTGAAACTCTCTGCCGAACACAATTGATGATATTGAGCCGAGCTCTAAAGGAAAAATGCCCTCAACATTATTCTAGACACGACAAAATAACTCATGATAATGCTCATACGCATGTAGCGGTTCCGTTGAAAAACTAATTGAAAACACTTGATTAGGAAGTGTTACCCTACCCTCCATATTTACCAGACATAGCGCTATCCGACTATTATCAGTTCCGGTCAATTGCACATGCTCTGTCGGAGCAGCGGTTCACAACATATAAAGATACCAAAAATTGAGTTGATACGTGGATAGCCTCAAAAGGTAAGTTCTTCAGATGTGGAATCCGAATGCTACCTGAGAGATGGGAGAAAGTGGTTGCTGGTGATGGACAATACTTTGAATAAATTTAAACTACCGTTCTGTTACAATATATATTAATTTTTTTATAAAAAACGGTGGAAACTTATTTATACTCCTTATATAAAAAAAATGAGCATAATTTATATAAAATCGTCACTTCTGACGAAGCTTCTTGTAAAATGAAGCGGAGCTGTAAAGAATAACAGCTAATTAAAGATCTTTAGCTACTAAATAGCGTTTTAATCATAAACCTTACATAGGTAGGGAGAACTTAAAGTAAATCACAATATCCACAAAATAAGCATAGTTTCATATAGCGGTACTTTGCCAAACATATCATGAAAAATTTAATACTGAAGTCAGTATGAGCACCTGGAAGTAAATAAAATGTTTCCATGTTTTGAAATTATGTACAACAAATTTTCTGTAATCGATAACATATATTCATCACTTCCATTAGGTTTATTTTATCTTTACTTATTTCGAATTTTTAATAATAAGCTCGGTTTGATATTTTATCCAACTAATATTAAGTTTTTCGCTAACCTATCTAAATTGGCTTTGCATATGAATTTTGTTAGTCTCATTTTGAGTTTACTTGCTTGTTTTAGTATATGTCGCTTCAGTATTTTGTAAATTGTTTTGAATTTGTTGCCATCTGCAATGTTTTTGCATGATTAAATTGCAAATTTTTTATCGAGCTTATTTTTATTCATCACCACGAAGATCGGGGACAGTTTTTCATACTGCCTTCCGATTTACAATTCGATTAACGGGAGTACGATTTCACTCATAAATATTTCGATAGCATTTTAAAATCTCCTTTTTTAATAGCTTAGAGATATTTTCGATATTAGTTACAGTCATTTTTGCAATAATCCTAAAAATAATTCAGCATAAACGTTTATCACCCGGAGTTTATAATTAACTCTAAAGTTCTCTACATTTCTCAATTGGTTATAGACTAATTTGTACTTTTAAATTTTTGTAACCTGAATAGTTCACATTTAATTTCTTAAGGCTAAAATAGCTTAAAGCAAAATTAAAATTGAAAACTGATGCCAAACTTAACGCTTGTTTTTACAATCAATTAAAGATTGAGTTTTAGTTATCGTAAAGACTTCAATTATTGAAAGACAAGTAAATCATAAAAAAAATATGTTTACGTTATCTATTTATGCTTGGTTGGAGCAGCATTGAATGAAATTTGTCAAATTTTTCTTGTTTAGAATTTTTAAACATATAAGCAAAGCAGGGTCATAGAATTAGTTTTTAGTAAATTAGATCAGTTTTACCTGGTTCAAGCTATGTAACAGTAAATGTGGACAGCAAAGGGCATGAATTGTAGCCTAATTATATAAAGCCGTAAGTCAGGCTATGTGGTTAATGGGTTTAAATAATTAATCGGCCCTTGTAAATATTAACTAAGGTAAAACTCTTACAAGGTAATAATGCAAATTAATTCTACAATGTTTGTTCCTTACTCACCTAGAATTCCGGCTATAATTAAGCCCCAAATCATTAATACAAGGACAATACGTATAGTTTTAGTTATTAAATAAGCTGAGCGTGTTTCCTAACGAATCGATTTAATCAATTATGAAGATAAGTGTTACTACACATATAATATTATTATGTCCTTGATGACTGAACCTTGGCCGTAGAGGCATCGTAACTTACAGTAAACGCTACGTTCCGAAATTATATTAATGATAATGAATCTTGGAATAGTTCGCCATCAAGGTTGAGATATTCCATGCTTGAACATTTAGGGTGTGCGGTCAGACTAATCAATATTAATGAGGGATGTTTATATGTAGTGCTTATACGGAACGGTGTTTATTTTTAGTTTACAGAAGACGGAATTTTAATTTCAGTTTCCGGAAATTTGAAGTAAGCTGTCACATTTAAAATTTATTGAGTCAATGCTGTAAAGTTGGAGGAATTCATTTTAGGAATTCTAAAAGTTGTCAATAAAAAATAGAATCGACTCCGTCGCTGGAAGTCTTGGTGATATTCTACAGTCTAGCCAGGTGTGCTCGCTCATGCTATAAGATTTTATTAGAAGACCCGGGCAGGACCATCGATATACGTTTGCGACGCTGCGCGTCTTTGCCTGTGGCAGGCGAAGCGCTCCTATCAAAAAGCTGCTTAGGTTCAGATCTTTACTTAGAGGTATCGTAACATACATGCGGCCAAAGCCGGGCGAAATAATGTCAAAATGTAACTTTAACCTAATTTCATGAAACTGAGCTCCGCCAGTTTAACTGTCATGTATTTCGTGTAAGTTATATCTGATAAAGAAAATCCAACACGCTTTCATGATGGTATGTTTCGATCAAGTTCTCCAGCGAAAACATCTAGGAAATAAATTTAAATATTAAGTTTCGTAGTTTTTCGTTACTTACCATGAATGACTTATGGACAATTATTTCTTTTCCATATTATATTTCGCTCTTATCAATATTTGGTCAACTATGAGATAGATTTTAGTAAAGTAATATAACTTTTCTTAATGATGCAATAAGAGCTGTGGCTTTGTAGAATTCTTGATAAATAGTTTATACATACGTCACTTCTAGTAACAATAGGTCTATATAAATTAGCTTAACTTGATTAACTTCTACCAAGTGTTTTCTAATTATCTATCATATATTTGTAATATGAATTTGCCTTCAACTTCGATTTTTCAACAACATTGTCAAATTTAGGATTAAATTACACCTTTCTTCAGAAATTTTGCTATCAAAGATTTTTTCTCTATACTTGGATCAATATAACCATAAATTAGCCTTAATCATCTGCGTCAAACTTTATATTGATCAACTCCATAAATATTTTTCCATTTTGCATACAAAAAGTATTAAAACAGAAACCATATCTATGCAAATTGTGTATTTAAACACTTAATGCATTTTAGTTAAGTTTTTTTTGCATTAAACTCGAATTGCATTCATTATATCTTTGCTAATGATGTTTATGTCTATATTTAAGTTTATAACTCAAATACAGAGTATCACATTGACTACATACTAGCTAAGTTGAAAAGTTCGCAGAGCGAAGACTTTAATTCGTTGATAGAGCTACAATTTCGACTGCATTCAAAATCACTTGCTTCTAATGAACCCATTTGCAAATTTCAACTCGTTATGATACTGTCAGTGTGTTTTCATGGCGCTTTGATGTTATAAATAATTTAATCATGGAAAAAATTTAACATCGTGCGGTAATAAAATTTTTAGTAAAAAAGAGGTTGAAGGCGATGGAAATTTATAGTGAAATGGTGAATGTGTTAGGGGGATTTAAGTGGGCATTAGAATTTAAACGTGGTCGCACAAGCCTAGGGGATGATCCTCGTTCAGGACGTCCAAAAAGTGTGATCACTGAAGAAATGATTGATACCATTCATGATATGGTTATGAATGACAGAATATTAACCTTCTGTGAGATTTCTGAGACCATGAATATCTCAACTGAGCGAATACTTCATATTTGGAAAAATGTGTTAGGCCTCAGAAAGCTTTGTTCACGATGGGTGCGGCATTTCTTAAATTGTGATCAAAAACGACTTCGAGTGAATCTTTCTAAGGAGCTATTTAAAAAAAATAAAAAAGATTTCTTACGTCATATCAATAGCAATCAAATGGTCCAAATCATCCAAAATGGTTATGGCATCTGTTTTCTGGGATGCAAAAGGTATGTTGTTGATCGATTATCTTCAAACCATAGTAGGAGAGTATTATTTAAATCTGTTGA
>JAWQRO010000121.1:0-54943 GCA_033557835.1 Helochares maculicollis
AGTCCTGACCTTGCTCCATCTGATTACTTTTTGTTTCGATCTTTATAAAACTCCTTGAATGGTAAAAAATTCAATAATGATGATGGTGTCAAATCGTACCGGATTCAGTTTTTTGCTAATAAAAACCAGAAGTTTTATGAACGTGGGATTATGATGCTGCCTGAAAGACGGCAAAAGGTAATCGATTAAAATGGGCAATACATTACAGAATAGTTATTTAGTTTCATGAAAAAATTGTCTTTGATTTTCTAAAAAAATCCGCTATTACTTAGTTGCCAACCCAATATATCTATATAAAATCTGAACTGGGAAGTCTCCATTTAAGTATGACATAATATGTTAGGAAAATGCAAACTATGAAAGCAAACACTGTAGAAAAAGAACATTATTAATATTTAAAATCTACAAACAAATTAGTAAGAATCCATGAAAACATTGTGTAGAGAGAATAAATACAATATAATGGATTCATATAAGAATGCATTTCTCAAATTAAAAAGATAATTTTGTTTATTTAATACACATATTTTTGCAACAAACATTTGTTTTCTATTTATAATTCCATAACTTCTGTATACCTACAAAATGTTTTCACAATTTTATTCCAATTATAAAGAAATATTACTGAAACACTACATAAATAAGTTTTTTTTATTCCAATTAATTAGTTTTCTTGATATGAAAAGCTACAGATTAAGATTGCTTGTACATGTGCAAAATATAAATCAAAATTTTAAATTTTAGGGTGCTACCTTTCAATATATGGAGCTTAAATTGAAGTTTTTATTAAAAACCTGTTCAAATCCAAATTACTTTGTTTCTGAGTGAGTTTATTGTACCAGGATAGTAGAATTATATTAAATAACAATTGCATCTTTACATACTCTCTATAAGATCTGCTGAATGATATCAAATAGATGAGAGATTAACATTTTAAGAATAATATTTGGTCATAGATATTAATATACCTATTTGGTAAACGGTATTTACAATAAATAATGATTTATTTTTACAGGAGTAGCGAAAGCATTTGGTGATCAACTGGTTCTAAATCCCATATTAGAAAATATATGTAAAAACTTTTTTGCTTCCGTTCAAATTGACAGCCCTAGTATGAAATTAGCTCGGGTAAGCATATCTGCAATATTACTATGTAAACTCATGTTGGATCATTTGATTCATGGTCGTAATTTTCTCCAAACTGCTAATTTACTTGCACGCTCTTAGGTTCCTAGATTAGCGAAGTTAACTTTCGGAATAGACGAGAATGGGAAAAGGCTCAGGTACCCAAATATTTCAGTAAAAAATGTTTTTTTGTTTCCTGGAGTACCTCAATTTTTGGAAAAGTCCTTTGGCAGTCTGGCCAAAGTTTTATTTACATCACTAGATAAATTCTACCTGAAAGTTGTTTATATAAATGTGCCAGAATATGCAATAGTGGATACTTTGAATTTGGTAGTTCAAGAATTTCCAAGTGTTATGTTTGGATCTTACCCTGAACTAAATAAAAAGTAAGAATTTCATCGCGCTGATTAAAAAGAATAAATTGTTATGTTTGAAACAAAACATTTATTGAATAAGTAAATGCTCGTTTCAAAAAGTACCTTATTATACGACATTGTACATTTATATTTTACTGTTTCAGGGAATATAAAGTCCGCATTACAATAGAATCTACCTGCGAAGATTTAACTAAGAAGGCATATCAAAAATTCCTTAGTCTGATGCCTGATGGTTCAATTGCTAAACTAATAAATAATGGCAGTTAAATGGCCTTATAAACATCAATTTTTACTGCCATTGTTCAAAGTTCCTTGGGATGTCATATTTTAATTCAGGATTTAAATAAAGTAGCTGTATTTTAAGTATAATATATTTTACTCAAATACTTGGTTTTATGTTTATTTTGAGCACATTGTTTCCTAAACCTCCATTCCTTCCAACACTTATGGAACTCCATTTTATGACAGTCATACTATTATATCCCTAAGCCATCATTAAATGATTTATATATTTAACGGTAATGTGCTTAAAATATTTATTTTGCAGAAAAGTACAACTTGTACAATAATTATTAATAAAAGCTATGAAATAAGAGAAAAATAGTGGTATAAGTATAAAATCTGCTTAGTTTAAGAATATTTATTTGTACTTACCGCAAGAGATCTATGTGTTTACTCTATAGAATGCAAAAGTATTGGGATGCAGAAAAACTAAGAGCTTCAAAAAGACTACTGTTTTAATTCATTTGTTAATCAATTAGGCACGTTTTGTTAAACAATCTGGAGCGCCAATACTATATGTGACTGAACATCTACAGCATATCATATATGACAATGCCAATACAAGTAAAATTAAGTTATTCATTGTTACTTATTCGTAAGCGTATAGAAATAATGTATAACAAAAACGTATGTTAAAGTTTACGTTTTTGCTTAAATAAAAGTTAATTAGCAATAGCCATAATACACTCTACACATTAGGTGGTTAATTTTCTGGTAAATGCATTTCCATTGTAAATGTTAAAAAGTTAGTACTTTATCGCCATTTGTTTCCCATTTCATTTATTGTTATCGGCGTTAGCTTTAATGTTTATTAAATCAGACATAGATTAATTGGACATACGTAGTAAATTATTAAAAACATTGTTGAACTTTTTATACATTTTCAGTATGCTTAAAAATATCATTCTGTTTTGCTTGCTTTGGCAAACAATCACTCATGTGCCATAAGCAGCATGGTATGTTTCATTTTATTAAATCCATTGTGTCTGCAATAGGTCCATTAATACTTTAAGACTAATGCTTAATTAACTGAAAAGAGTGTGTACCTACTAGAAATACTCTTGAATTCACTTTTATCATAATAACTAAATAAAGAAAAGTTTTTCTACATACTTTTTATGATAGTATAAATGTGATCAATGATACGATGACTCCATATGCAGCCAGTATATTGTTGAGAATAATATAACACTTCTTATTCTAAGTCATTTATCAAAGCCTTCGATTATATGTGGGTAAAACCAACCAGCGTCTCAGCTATTTAGTTTTAGTTTAAATATTATAGGTAGTTCAATAAAAGACAAACCTTAATGATTTACATAATTTATTTGTTTTATTAGAGATAAATACTACAATATCTAATTTAAAGTATATATTGAGCATCCATTATTATACAAAAAACGTGCCTAGGCATTCAAGTGACAGAAATAATAATAATAAAAGTACTTATTTAACTACATAAAAAGGAGGATTTCTGCCAGTCAAACAACCCAGGCGGAAGTTGGGATACGCAACAATTAAAAAAATCAAAAAGACCCTCAAAGGGCATATATCAAATGGCTATCAAAAACGACACATTCAAAAATTCTAGTTACAAAATTGTATATGGGATCAGTCATTTTTTAAATAGATTTATTATAAATAATCTAAAAAGTCGAGTATACGAGAGGATCACTAATTTTCTTGTTCTTGCTTGTGTCTACGTTATGCGAACACTCACTTATCGCGGGGATGCTACGAGTTCCCTGCTTGGAAGGCACAAA
This sequence comes from Helochares maculicollis, assembly GCA_033557835.1. Classification (NCBI taxonomy): domain Eukaryota; kingdom Metazoa; phylum Arthropoda; class Insecta; order Coleoptera; family Hydrophilidae; genus Helochares; species Helochares maculicollis. The sequence continues at coordinate 3,548 of JAWQRO010000121.1, forward strand.
TACCTAAGTCTTAGTTCGATTTCTTTTTTGGCACCCGAGAATGCTAATTAACAGTTCAAGGACTAATAAATTTAATAAAGTTTATATCACTCGCACAAAACTGCTGACTCGTGCATTTTGTTTTTGTCACTAGATACACTTTAGGCTCATCTTCTTCGCCTGCTTGCTGCTGCTGCGATCATTTGCCTTAACATTGGTTCTGGACTACATACTTTAGGATCACACTTCATCTTGCCATCATCTCCACATCTGTAAATAAGAAAATAATGATAAGTATTTGTCGTAATCACTTAATTTCTTAATGTTCTTCGAATTTAGCTTGCTAAATAAATAGCACCAAAAATGTGGGTGACAAGGAAAATAGAAAGTGATATCTATTTAAATCAAAATGCAAATAAAAATTATTTAATACTTACATGCAGTGGAGACAAGGTCCTGATGCTGAGTGAATAGTTTCTCCAACTTCATAAGCTTTTCCTTGGATTTGGCAACCTTTCCGCATCGCTTTGCCTTTGTAAGCATGTGACAAGAAATGAGGAGGTAGCGTTGTTGTGGTGGTCGTGGTTGTTGTTGTTACGTTAATAGAAGTTGCCATTGAAACTGGGCATTCGTAACGAGGACAGCAGAAGCCTCGGATTGGCTCCTCATGACACCTAGGAATTGGAGGTGGACAACTTTGCTGCAGGCAGATAATGTCGCTTCTGAAGCAGAAGCAGAAATCACAAGGATCATCCCTTGGGATTTGTTGGGCTGATACATATATTTTGCCTCCATATCTACAAGTACCGGGTCCAAATGTTCCTTGATCTTCTTCTTCGTAATCTTCGTTATCTGATGGTATTGGATACTCTGGGATTTCTGGACCATGACCAGCAAGACTAGATGGTGCTTTTGTACTTGTTATTCCAATTTCTGGATGAGGCGAGAATGTTGGGTAAGCCGGATGAGTGGTGTACATGTTACTGTAAGTATCTGCAGGTGAAGATGTGGAAAGCTCGCCTTCTCTTTGCGGTGTGGAACTTGGACTGTGTGCAGGCCCTGATGTGTAAACATCGGCGTCGCCTGGCCCCTGCTCTTTTTCTGGTTCAACAGCAGAATGAGTCGCTTGATCTGTTGGTTTTTGTGCTCCTTCTGTAACCTGTTCGGTATGCTCTTCAGGACCATGATCTTCACTTTCAGGCTTAAAGGTTTCATCTTCTGGTTTATGAATTCCATCTTCTGGTTTCTTTGTTTCATGGTCTGGCTTATGTGTTTCTGCTTCAGGTTCCTTTATTTCATCCTCAGGTTTATGCGGTGCTGGTGTATGAGTTTCCGGCTGTTTGCTTTCATCTTCGGGTTTCTGACTTTCACTTTCAGGTTGCTGACTTTCATCTTCAGGCTTCTGTGCTTCATTTTCAGTTACTATATCTGGCTTAGATGTTTCTTCTGCACTCTCTTCTGTCACTTCCGGAGATAATCCTTCTCCAGGAATGTGGCTATGTTCTGTTGGTTTTCCTTCCGTAACAAATTCTTCACCTGGTTTTTGAGTTTCACGCTCAACACTTGCTGTTGTATGCTCTTTAGAGGGTGGAACCTCAGTTAAATGATCGTCTTCACCGGTCACTTGACCATCAGTTGCGTGTTCTTCCTTTTCAGTGGACTGTTCTGCTTCAGTAACACTTTCTGGCTGCTGCTCAGTTGATTCGGGCTGCTTTTCAGGACGTTCTGGTTGTCTTTCTGTAGTGTCTGGGTGCTCTTCTGTAGTATCTGGATGCTTCTCCGTAGCTTCTGGTACTTCTTCAGTTGCCTCAGTTTGTCCTTTTGTAACATCAGGTTGTTGTTGAGTAGCAGTTTCGGCTGGTTCAGTTACATGATCTTCAGTTGTCGTAACTGCTTGTTGAGGTTTTCCACTAGACTCCTCTTTGGGATGACTAGTATGTTCTAATTCAGCTTCTGTTACAAAGTCCTCCGGACTTACAGCTTTATGTGTGCTAATTTCTACATGCTCTGTAGTTGCATGCTGTGTAGTTCTTTCCGTGACTTGATCATGTGGTACCATGGTAGGCTTATGAGCATCAGATACTTCAGTAACTACTTCGGGTTCTGTTTGTTCTTCTGGCTTATGAGTAGCATGGGTAACCGTTTCTGTTTCAGATGGTTCTGAAGTGTCTTCGGCTGGTTTGCTAGACTCCTCTTCTTCTTCATCTTCATCTTCATGCGGTTCAACTGGTTCTTGCTCAGCACCATGTGGCATTCCTTGTTCAGTTGCCTCTTCCGTTTCTGGTTCTCTCTCGGTTATTGCTGGTTGCTCCTCGTGTGTTTCGTGAGCTTCAGTAGAATGATCTAGCGGTTGTTCTGTTTCATGATGACCTGATGGTTTTTCAGTTTCGAGTTCTGTTGGTCCATGCTCAGCTTCTGTTGGTCCATGCTCGGGTTCTTCAGTACTAGTAGTTTCCTTTTCCGTTGTTTCATCTTCATGTGGTTTGAGAGAAGTAGGCTCGGTTACATGTGACTCTGGAGCTTCAGTTTCGCTTGCAGTTTTGTGAGGCTCATGTCCTTCAGTAGCGTGATCTTCAATCTTTTCACCAGTTTCTGTAGCGTAGTCAGGTTTCAATGTATGCTCTTCACTGTCTGGCTCTGTTACTTCACTAGGTTGACTTGTGTCAACGGGACTTATTTCACTTGGGTGAGTAACTTCATCAGAACCTGCCACAGGAGAAGTGCCTTCCTCAGGATGAGTTTCATCTTGACTGTGAGGGATGCCATCTTCAGGATGAGTCACTTCTTCAGCAGGTGTTTCTATTTCAGGTTGAGTTACTTCTTCAGCAGGAGTTTCTATTTCAGGTTGAGTTACACCTTCGGTAGGTGTTCCCTCTTCTGGTAGAGTGACCTCATCATCATGAGTTGCTTCATGGGTTATGTGAGTTACTTCACTTGGTTGAGTTACTGCCTCAGATGTATGAGTTGTTTGTGTTTCATCTTCATGACCTACAGGTTTATGGGTTTCTGGTTTTTTAACTTCATGGTTTTCCAATTCTTCGCCTTCTGGTTTTTGACTTTCTGATTCAAGGTCTTCTGGTTGTTGACTTTCAGTTTCATGGTCTGCAGATTCAGTTGGCTCTTGAGCAGTTACATGTTCGTCAGTTTCATGTCTTTCCGTGGAGGAAGGTTCAGAAGCTTCAGCTTCAGTTACAGAATCTAGAGGTGTTTTCGTTTCGTGAGATTCACCTTCTGTGGTTGGCTTATGGGTTTCTTGTTCAATATCTGTCTGAGCAGTTGAAACTTCCTGTGTAGGTTTCGTGATTTCCTTCTCAGGGAGTTCAGTATCTGGAACTATATTTTCTTCTGAAGTCACTTCATGTACTGCTTCTTCAGTGTGATCTGATTCAATTGGTTCAGAAGTTTGTGGAACTTCATCGTCTGGATGTTTAGTTTCATGATCTGGGCCAGTGACATGTTCTGCAGATTGAGTGACATGCTCTTCAGGTTGAGAACTATGTTCCTCAGGATGAGTGACATGTTCTTCTGGTTGAGTTTCATGCTCTCCAGGATGTGTTACTTCGCCTTCAGGATGAGTAACATTTTCTTCAGCTGGCTCAGTTACATCATCATCATGATCAACATCGTGTTCATCAGTTTGAGTGTGTTCTTCGTGGTGTCCTGTGACTTGTGTTACATGTTCTTCTAAAGGCTGTGTTACATGTTCTTCTGACGATTGAGTAGCAGATTCAGTTGATGGTTGAGATACATGCTCTTTAGGTTGTGTTGTATGATCTTCTAATTGTGTTATATGCTCTTCAGACTCTGTTACATGACCTTCAGTATGTTCTTCTGGTTGAATGGTGTGTTCATCCTCTTGTTTAGGTGCAGATGATGTAGTTTCATGTTCGGACTTTGCAGTAGTGTGGGAGTCAATTTCTTGTCCTTCATGTGGTTCTGTAACTGCTTCTGGAGTACTTGCATGTTCACCTGAGGTAGACTCTGGTGTTTGCGATCCCGTAGGTGTGCAGTCACCTTCTTTACCTTCACATAAAGGAGGTACAAACACTGGTATAATAGGTTCTTCTACGACTTCCTTTTGTGGCTCAGTTGCTGTTTCAAACGGTTTCTGGCTTGCTTGCCCAGGTACACAAGAAACATCATTTTCATCACAACCTTGAGTTTCAGGATATACTGGAAGACATAGACCATCTTCACAAGCCGGTTTCGATTCTTCAGAATGAATTGGTTCAACAGCAGCAGGTATTTGTTCCTTAGGTGGAAGGTGCTCGTGCGGCCCTACAGCTACAGGAACAAAACCATCATATGATTGAGCTGGCTTTTCTTCAGGGGTAACGACCTGTGGTATAATGTTTTCTTCTTGTTCTCCACTTGGTTTTTTCTCATCATCTGCTGGAGTTGCAGAATGTTGGTTGGATGGTACACAATCTACGCTGTTTTCATCACATGCTGGTTGTGGAACTGCTTGTGTACAAGATACGTCGTTAGCGTCACAAGGTGGAACACCAGGCTGTTCAGATTTGCATTCATTTCCAGTGCATTCAGAAGATGGCGTAAATTTGCAAGCTTCTCCTTCACAATCCGTTGGTGGCTCTGCAGGAATAGGCTTGCAGTTTTGTCCACTAGCATCACATATGTACGCAGGTTGATCAGGCTGCAAAGGTTTGCAAGCATCTCCTTCACACCCTGAATGTTCTGGATATACGATGGGTTTACAGTTTTCACCATTAATATCGCAAACAACAGCAGGTATTTGAGGTTGACCTTGTTGACAGGTTTCATCTGTGCATTCAGATGGCTTAGTTTGAGGTTGAGTGACTTCAGGCATTGGAGATGGCTGCGTAGTCAAATCATCTTCAAATTCTACATCTTCATGTAAAATTCCATGTTCCGTTTCTACTTCGGGAGTAGTATCTTCTCTCTCTGGTTCTGTTTGCTCTGAGTCTTGACTTTTGTCTGTTATTGGTTCTTGTTTTCCAGGTGCTATTGTTGATACTTCTTCATGTTTGGCATGAGCTTGTGTTGTGAGTTCTTCGGGTTTCTCAGTGGCATGAATTTCTTTTTGTGGCTCATCAGTAGGTGTATCATGTTCCTTCTCTGTCACTGAGCTCAAGTCATCGTCGATTGAAGCAATTATTGGAGTGATTTCGGCAGTAGCATCATCTGGCGAGACAGTTTGTTTATCTGGTTCTTGCTCTTCATCGCGGTCTGTTGTATCTTCTTTAGGAGATTCTGTAACTCCTTCTTGAGGAGTAGTGCCTTCCTTCTCCGTTTCTGTAGCCTTATCAGTAGATACTGGGCCATGTACCAATGGAGGAACAGTTGAAGTGGGGCTTGCCGGAGCTCTTGTAGGCCCTGTGGCACCTTCACCAGGCACTTCTCTCTCAGGCTCTGTTACAGGTGGCTCACGGTGATCATCGATTTCATTGTCGGTATCTGGATGTTCAGTATCGTCTTTATGAGTGGCTGGCTCTTGTTTTTCGGTAGTGTCCGGAACACCTGCAAAAAATTGATACATATTAGTACAATTTAGATAAATTCCCAATTCCTAAATGGTACAGACAAACAAGTATTATCAAAATGTTCAATAGTTTAGTAAATATTTCATAGTAATTACACAGGTCGATTTTATCAAAATTGAACCTTATTCGTAGAATGATTTAGTTTGTATATAATTCTTTCACTTGCTTAAAATTTTATTTTTTATGGAAAACTTGTGTTAGCAGTTTAAATAATAAATAGTTATATCACACCAAAATGTATGTATACTTACTGCAACTGTAAGTGGGACAACAGCTGTCAGCACTGGCATAAACAGGCATACAGTTGTATAGATTCGAAGGTGCAGCTTGGCAAGTAACTGATTCACACTGGAGGATCGAGCTGATACATCTGCATGAAGTTTGGCAATGGTTGATAGGCGGTACACTGGTATTGTTTGAATAAGTTTGGCCATCAACCAAACAACTGCCTTCTCCAGGTATGGTGTGGTCAAGTAATGGTCCTTGTGTCTCGGAAATAGGTTGCTCGGTACCTTCAGCATCATCATGAGTGGGTAGGTCACTTTCATGCTCTGTAACTGGACCTTTATCTGTGGACTCCTCTCCCTTTTCAGTGGGTAATGCTTCCTTTTCTGTTGATACCGTTTCTGTAGATTCTGGTCCTGTTTCTGTGGGCGCCTTTTCAGTTGGCTCATCTTCTTTTTGTGCAGGTTCTTTTTCGGTTGGCTGCTCCGTTTTTTCAGTTGATCCTTCAATTGGCTGTTCAGGATGTTCTGTGCTCTCAGGCTGATGAAGATCGTGCTCTGTTACTTCAGTAGCGGAGGCATCAGTAGCCGGAATGCGTTCTGTTTCAGATTTTTCGTGATCAGTTGATGGTTTCGTAACATCTTCGTCTGGTTTTTCACCTTCTTCCAGGGGTTTGCTGGTAGGTTTTTCATAGACGTAACCTGTAGATTCATCTGGAGTTGCTTCTGTTTGTTCTTGTGGTGTAGTAATTTCAGATTCTTCAGGTTGGTGTTTATCTCCACTTTGTGTAACTGGAGCCTCACTGAACTCATGTGGCTTTTGTGTTTCAACTGGCTCTTGCAATTCTTCTTCAGTATCTGTAGGCTCATGCAAAGGAGCCTCAGGAGTATGATCTTCAGTTTCTGTAGCAGTGTGTTCTTTAGCAACAGTAGTGATTTCAATTTTAGGAGTATGTTCTTCAACCGAAGTATGTTCTGGCGCTAAAGTTGGACTTTCAGTATATATAGTTTCTTCACTTGGAGTATGATGTTCAATAGGCGTGTCGTCTTCGCTAGGTTTGTGGCTTTCAGTAGGTGTATGTCCACTAGGTTCTTCGCTAGTTACTACGTTAGGTGTATGATCTACAGCTTGGGTATGCTGCTCTGTGGGCGTGAGAGGTTCATTTGTAGTTTCATCAGGCTGCGATGCATCAGCGTGTCCTTTAGGAACATAAGTTACAGGGGCAGCCGCAGTAGTTTCTGGATGCTCAAACACATGATCATGAGGTTGCATTTCCTCCGCAGTAGGAGCAACGCCTTCAGTTATAATTTCAGGTAATCCAGATTCAGTTGTAGTCACCACACTTGAGTGACCAGGTTCTTTTGGTGCTTCTGGTTGATGCTTTTCTGCAGGTATTGTCACGTGCTCTGTTGTGTGAACAGGCTCTACAGTTTCTGGTTTATGTTCTTCTTCTTGATCATCTTCTGGCTTGTGACCTTCAGGTTCCTGCTCGTCTGGCTTGTGAGTGCTAGAAGTGATTTGTGGTTCCGTTTCAGCTTGTTGAGTCGCTGCTTCACTTGGTCTCCTTTCAGTAGTCTGTTCAGGTGCAACAGTATCTGCAGGTTTTGTTTCCTTCTCAATTGGCAATGGAGTCGAATGCCATTTATCCGATGGTTCTGATTGTTCTGTTTCTTTTTCAGGGTGAGCCGCTTCTGTAGGTTGTGTATCGTGTTCCATAGTAACGTGTGGCTTATCAGTAGATAGTTCATCAGCCCTTGTTGAAGATTCTTCTTCCTGCTTCGTTACACTTTCTGGATGTTCAGTTGGTAAATGTTCCTGTTCAGTAGGTAACTGCTCTGACTCGGTTGGCGAATGATCTGATTCTGTTGGCAAATGGCCTGATTCAGTTGGCTTATGTTCCTCTTCGGTTGGTAATCGTTCCGTTTCTGTTGGTTGTTTTTCAGTCGATTCGCTAGGAACATGTGGCCGTTTTGTTCCTTCTTCAACTGGGGTTTGACCCACTTTTTCAGTAGAAGGATGCGGCTCTTCTGTTTCAATTTCGTTTTCGTCATCGGTTGGCTCATGCTGCACTTCATCTTCATGATCAAGATGTTCAGTTGAAGCTGGTAGTCCCTCAGTTATTGGATGTTCAGATTCTGTAGGTCTCTGTGTTTCTGGTGCATTAGTTGGTTGTTTGGTTTCTGTAGAACTGGTCGGTCTTTCGGTTTCAATTTCATTTTCGTGTTCTGTTACCTCTTGCGACTTTTCATCGGTTATGATTTGTGGCTTATCTGTAGCTTGTTCGGCAGGCTCTTCTCCATCATGAGATGGAATGTGTGGAGCATCAGTTTCTTGGTCTTCTGGTGTAACTCTTTCAGTGGTGTAAGGTTTATCAGTTGGTTGATGTGTTAATCCATCAGTGTAGTGAGTTTCTTGCTGAACCGGTTTTTCAGTAGCTTGCTCTTGAGGTTCAGATGGAACATGTTCCGCTGGAGTACCCTGCGTTGGAACATCTTCATTTGGAGTACCTTCAGTTGTCTTATCATGTTCATCTTCTTTCTCTGGAATATGCTTATCTGGTAATTCAGATGGTACTTCTTCTGATGGTATCGTTCCTTCAGTTATATGCTCTTGGCTTAATTCAGTCGAAGTATTAGCTGTGACTTCTTGTGTTACATGTTCAATTGGTTCTTGAGCTTCAGTAAGTTCGTGACTATCTGTTGTTTTATGTCCTTCAGTGGGTTCATAAGCTTCAGTTGGTTTTTGATCTTCAGCTTGTTCGGTATCTGTTGATTCTTGAGCTGTAGACTCGTCACTTTCAGTTGGCTCATGCTCTGTTGTTTCTTCATGACTTTCAGTTGGCTTTTGATCTTCTGTTGGTTCATGTTGAATGCCTTCTGTTGTAACATGCGGTTGATGAGTGACATGATCATCAGAAATATGAGCTGTACTAGTTCCTTCACTTTCTGTAGGCTCATGATCTTCGGTTGGTTTTGACTCTGTGTCGGTGGTTGCTTCATGTTCATCTTGTTCAGGTTTATGAATCTCTGAAGGTCTTTCGGTTTCACTTTCTGCGGGCTTTTGACTTTCGTCTTCGGAAATTGTTGGTTGTTCAGTAGGTTTATGAGCCTCTCCTTCAGAAGTTTCATGAGCCTCTGCACCTGGAGATTCTGTTTCAACTGGTTCGTGAATTTCTGATTCCGTAGGCGTGTGAGATTCTGCTTCTGTTGGTTTGTGAGTCTCTCCTTCGGCTGTGATATGCGATGCTTCCGTTTGTGCTTCTTGTGCTTCAGTCGTGATTGATGGTGTTTCATGATCATTTTCTGGCTTTTCATCATTTTCAATTTCATCATGAGGCTTATGAACGCCATGGCCAGTTTCGGAAACTTCTTGCTCTTCTTCTGCAGGTTCATGCTGTACATCGTCAGAAGGCTCGGTCGCGTGTTCTGGTGAAGATTCTTCCGTCGGTCTGCTTTCTTCGGAAGGTTTGCCCTCTTCAGTTGTTTCACCTTCATCCGGTTTAGCATCTCCAATTGGTTCACCTTCAGTTGGTTTAGCTTCTTCTGTTGGTTTGCCCTCAGTAGTTTCGCTTTCTTCAGTAGGTTTAGTTTCTTCTGAGGGTACACCTTCAATAGGTTTGTTATCTTCAGATGGCTTATCATCTTCAAGTGGCTTATTCTCGCCAGTATCGTCAATTTCATTGGGTTTTCCAGTTTCTGGATGTCCAACTGTGCTTTGTTCCGGCTCTTCAGTCTTGTCATGTTCAGGTTTCTCTGTTTCACTTGGTTTTTGTTCTGCTGGTTCATATTGCCCAGGTGTAGTTCCTTCGTGACCAGTTACTTGTTCAACAGGTTCCATTATTTCTGGTTGTTCAGTTGTCAACTCAGATTTTTCTGTTGGTTTCTGATCCTCAAGTATTTGCGTGCTATGCTCTGGTGTTTCTTCATGGTGACCAGGGCGTTCGGTCTCATGGTCAGCAGGAGTGTGAGGTGTAGACTGGTCTTCAGCTGGCTTATGGTCTTCAGACTCTTGTAAAGTTGTTACTTCTACCGGTAATTCATCATCAGATGGCTCATGTTGTGTTGGTTCCTGTTCAGATGGTTCATGTTCAGTTGGTTTCTGCTCAGTTGGCTCATGTTCGGATGGTTCATGTTCAGTTGGTTTCTGCTCAGTTGGCTCATGTTCGGATGGTTCATGTTCGGATGGCTCATGTTCAGTTGGCTTAAGTTCTGTTGGCAAGTGCTCAGTTGGTACATGATCAGTTGGCTCATGGTCGGTTGGTTCATGTTCACTTGGTACATACTCAGATGTCTCTTGGTCAACTGGTGTGTGTTCAGTTGGTTCTTCTTCTGTTGGCTTATGTTCACTTGGTTCAGTTGATGTTTTGTCAGGCTCATGTTCAGATGGTACAATCTCAGTTGGTTCATACTCAGAAGGCTTATGATCGCTATTATCATCTCGAGAAGGTTCGTGATCAGTTGTAACATGTTCTGTCGATGAAATTTCTGATGGAATGTGTTCAGTTGGTGGTTCAGGAGCCTTTGTAGTGTGGTCGAAGCTTGAAGCTGTAGCTCCTTCAGACTCAGGTTCTTTGTGCTTTCCTTCAGTTGGAGTTTCTGTGGCATGTTCATCGGGTGAATGAGTTTTAGTAACTTTTTCTGGCTCCGTTTCGTCATCGTGCTTAGCAGGTTCAGTGACATGTTCCATAGGTGTGAGCTCATCTGTTGGCTTTTTAGTGAAATGCTCAATTTCTTCTGTAGATTCTTCTGCTGGCTTATGTGGTTCTTGTTCAGTTGGTTTAGTTTCACTTTCAGTGGGCTCGTGGGCAGGTGCTTCGGGTGTATTTTCTTCATCAGGCTTTTCTTTAGTTGGCTCTGAAACTTGTTCAGTTGGTTCTTCAGGTATTCTGTGTGATGTAGTAAGCTCACTTTCAGAAACTGAGTCATCATGAATTGCAGGTGTGGTTTCTTGTGAAGACTTAGGCGTTGTGTGGTCTTCTTTTGGAGCGAAGGAAGTTTGTTTATCATCAATTCCTGGTGTAGTATGCTCTGCTTGAGAATGCTCTGTTGGTTCGTGCTCAGAAGATTCTTGTCCTATAGGCTTGTGCTCTGTAGGTTCGTGCTCAGACGGCGCATGTTCTGTTGGTTCATGTGCAGTAGGTTCATGTTTGCTAGGTGCATGTTCAGTAGCCTCATGTTCAGTAGGTTCATGTTCAGATGGTTCGTGCTCAGACGGTTCGTGTTCAGATGGTTCATTTTCAGTTGGTTGGAAGTCTGACGACTCAGGTACACTTGGTTCGTGTCCAGTAGGTTCATGTTCAGTAGGTTCATGTTCAGTAGGTTCGTGTTTAGTAGGTTCGTGTTCAGTAGGTTCATGTTCAGTAGGTTCGTGTTTAGTAGGTTCGTGTTCAGTAGTCTCCTGGTCAATATGTTCATGTTCAGTGGGTTTGTATTTAGAAGGTTCAGAAGATTCTCCTTCAGATGGTGCATGTTCGGAAGGTGTTTGGCTAGAAGGAACATCAGTGACTTCGTGTTGAGAAGATTCGGTTGATTCTGGACTAGTAAATGCGTGGTCAGTAGGACCTTCAGTAGGAAGATGAGATTCTTCTAATCCTGGTATGGTCTTTTTCGTATGATCTTCTTCAACTGACGGCACAGTTGTTGCTTCTTGTACTGTGGGATACGCTTCATGTGTCGTAGGTTTAGCAGGCCTATGTTCAGTTGCAGTTTCAGGGCGCAGTTCCAGTTCGTTGTCTTCATCCAATTCACCATCATGATGTACAGAAGGTTCGGTAACTTCAGCTGCGTCCTCAGGTTGTGTTACTTTTTCTTTTGTTGGTTCGGTAATTGGAGAAAGTGTGGTAAGTTCATTAATAACGGTTGTCAGTTCATCTTCTATAACATGCTCGCAATCATATGTGCTAGGGCAGCAGTCACCCTTTTTGGCTGGCAGGGCTGTGCAATTTACTTTATCCAACGGAGTGGGCCCACATTCTTGGACGGCGCATACGATGTCTCCCTTCATGCAATAACAATGTTCGCAGACAGTATGTTTGTTGACCAAAGCACCATCGGCATAGAATTCGCCCTCATAGATACAGTTGTCTACAATTCCGGGTACCATGGTTGTGGTGAAAATGAGGCCGGGGGTTGGTGCAACTGTAGTCTCCAATAGTGGAGGGTTTGTGTATTTTGGATGGTCTGAAATAAAAGAAAATGTTTTATTTGGAAAACACTTATTTGATTGCTACGTTAAGAATGAATAGTTAAGATTAATTTGATATGCTTATGTAGCTATCTAAAGGACGACAATTGTCTCTGTAAAAGATTTTTACTGCTGTGAAACCATTAGTGAATTTTATATGCAATTTCAATATTAGACTAGAAAGTCTGTAGTTAATAAATAGCTCATTCTTCTATGATCATTACTTTCGCCGATAACGCTAAAATTAAGCACTATGCGCCTATGAAATTACTTTGCTGTTACATTTCTTATAAAAAATTCACGCTATTTTTGTAAAAATAAATTTTCTTTGAGTTAAATAATAATTATCGAGTTGAATTATTCGACAAATTTTAGATAATTGCTTAATTAATTGACGCCTGGATGTTCACTTTTTATCAAAGGATTGCAATCCAAAATAAAAAATGTCGTAAAACAACATTTGATTTATTTTGTTATGTTTACTTAACCAAACGATTTAATGCATTTCATTCTAAGCTAGCAACCTGTAATACAGGACCAATGTATGGTAAGTTGCATAAGCTAGTCTCATAGCGAAAGTAGTCTTATTTCTCCTCTTCATGACGTACTTTTGAACATCCACCGTGTCTATTTTTTGAAGATTTAAATCTGCAACCTTTAATTGGCACTAAATTGTAATTTATTGCACAACAGGTAAACAAAACTATTTCTAAAAATCAAATGGCTCTTACACATTTGCAAATTACAAAACAAATTGCTGAGGATATCTTATGGTAATTAGTTCCAGAATATAAACTTTTTTGTGAAAGTTTTATAAAGCAAAAAGAACAATCAAGGAACTATGCTTTCAAAATTTTGTAATGAACTTAAGGTCTCATTTAGAAATGATCTTTTGATCGGAGGCCTAAAATGTATTCTACTTAATTTAAGACAGTCGTAGAGCTTGGTGCATAAAAATGTTATCACAACTTTTTTTCTTGTACAAAAATAGACATCATTTTTGGGTCCTAAATGTTCTAGCATTTCCATTCCAATTCTGCCTGTTTGGAGACAAATAGGAACTCTAGTCACGAATATACAAGCTTAGTTTACATTTGGACGCCCCAAAAAGAGTAATTCCTCTACTCACCACAATCATATTTGACCGGACAGCAAACACCTTCCTGGTAAACCGGCCTGCATCCTTCAATGTTAAGAGTACATTCTTGCATTACGCAAGCAGTTTTGTTCCTTATACAGTAGCAAAGTTCGCATGGTTTGTTGGGGTCTGAGGGCACCCTGGCACCATCTGAATAGAACAGGCGATCTATTGTACATCCATACGTATCCAGATGTCCAACTTCTGATGAAGCAGATGACTCTGTCGTAGTAGACGGTAGCAGTTGAACAGGTACTGGAATAACAGTTATTTAAGTAAGTCTATGGACAATAAAATGTGTTTACTCGTCGAAGAACTATGTTTTAGATTATCTTTAAGCGTTCCTCACCTTCTGGGCAGGTAATGACCGGGCAGCACTGATCAGGATGCTTTTCCACCTTACAGTTTTCTCCGATCGCCTTCATGAATGGGCAGACCCTCAGGTAGCACATGAGCATTCGATTATGGCAAGTACAATTCAGGCAAGGTTCGTTTGTTAAGATTCTATCTCCTTCATCGTAGTGCTGGAAATTGTAGTAGCAGCCCGTTGAATCTGCCACTGGAAAAAAGCAGATGTTAATGAGTGGAATTGAAGTGAAAATATACACCTTCAAAATAATTGTTTAATTAAGTCTGCAGTCAACGGACGGTAAATTAAAGCTACAATTTAATGAACTGGTTTAATATAATTATGTAAGATTCCTGTCATGGGCCATTCGACCTACCGCTGGGGGTTTGAATTCTAAAAATAAGTTTAGAAAAGAGGACATTGTAATTGCTCCTTTATTTTGAGCAAGAAAATCTTAGCTCCTAATTATAGTGACTACTGATCGAGACAAATTTGTTGGATGTTGATAGCTGTTTAGTTTGAGCTGTTTATTAATTCAAAGATGTTATTTACAATATCAAAGATGGCATTTTTTAACTGAACGATTTTATATTTGATGAAAAAACGCTTTTAGGTTGAATATCACGACCAAATCCTCATGATTTAGTTTTTCATCTCGTTGAGAGTTCATCACGCATAGCTGGCAAATGGCGTGCAGGTAACGCGTTTTAATTCAATATTTTAATGAGGAGGTAACAAAGAATTCATTTAGTATCCCCAGGCTGGAATTAAGCGAATTTTGTTTGTGATAGAAACAATATTAATAAGGCAATTAATAATTTTAAGTGGATTTGAACCGTACCCTGTGATTAAGCGTTGACAGATTGAATATATCAGACGATTTCACAAAGTTAAAACAAAGAGGATGCTGAAAAACTGCTAAATAAGTGATATGTTGGAGGCTTCTCCAAGGACGCTGAAGAAAAATTGGTGTTAATTATTTCGAATGAAATAGCGAATTTGGTACGGAGAAGCGAAGAGGTGTCAAGGTTGGTCCGAGCTTGCTTTACATTTGTTTAAATAGAAGTCTAAGCGTATGCATTAGTCACGTGCTCAACAATGTTGAAAATATGGAAAATAAAATCGATCATAATTATAATAAGTGAGAATTTTGGGGCTAAATCAGTAGAAAATTGATATTGTTCCACCCTGATTAAGTTATTGCTTCAAATAAGCAATAATCGTAATACGATGTTAGCAAGTCTTACATAAAAATTGTAGATCTTTCTTCCAGAGCAAAGTTTTTTGCAATCACTTTCATTTCGATACACACCATAACTTTTTTATCAGTACAACAACAATTTCAAAGATTAGACGTATACTTTAAACCGTAGCTATAGCTCGAATATATCTTTCTGATTGCAGTAATAAACATTTTGAACTCAGAAACAATTAAAATATTTGTAAAATAGATTAAAAATGAAATATTTACCTGGGTAATACGTGGGAGATAATTCAGTCGTATCGGCAAGAGGGGCTAAAACAAAAAAATATAAGTCAATATACCAAACATACATAAATATTAAATAGGGTAATAGATGCCCATGACTAATATCTATATCGGTAGCATTTTCTAACAATGGGAGCAAACTAAACCCAAAAGTTTAGATCTGGTGTTCGCAATTTAATTTCACAGCTTACCAAGCGCAAATATCAGCAGCTAACGAACGCTGTAAATTATATTAAGGCCCCGTGTGATTTATTAAAGCTCGAATCGAACATATTTCCCAAACTACAGCCAACGTTAGTTCACCGCTCCTTTTATTGAATCCTGACAATAGTTGGCTTCCGAATCAAATAGAGAGAGACCTATTGGGGCGGAAAACTGTGTTTTCCAATTTAATTTATGTTTCAAATGCAGTACTTGTTTCCAACTACACAACTGAACTTTCTCTGTTTTGCCTGCAGTTTCGGTTTTGTCTGGCTTTAAATGAGAACCACCAGTGTAGCGCAATTTTTCAATTTATTACAAGAAATTAGTGCTGCAATGTCGGTAAATATTAAAGTTACCGCTTTGCAAATCTCTTTACCTAAACTGCTCTTTTTGTATATATACAGCATTTGTGAAGTTCCGTGGCTGGTATACTGGTGAATTAGGTTTTATTGTGTACAAGCGTGCAAAGTTCTGCTTGTAGTGCCACCAGTAAATTAGCAACGTAATTGCATTTGGCCCAAGTTAATAAACAAAAAGAGAGATGCAGCCCAAAAATTGAGTTGAACTAATTATGTCCAACGAAATTCAAGCGTAGATTTATAACCCACAGGCTACAAAATAATATAAATTAAATCCAACCTCACGTCAATTTTAATTATTGCATCAACAGCTTCCACAGCCGAATATAGAAGTTGTCCGTCAATCCAATGTTAATGATATTAATTCGCACATGTTTTTGACCCGTGTGTTCCGAATTAATTTGTATTACAATGGGGTTTCAATAATATCATTTAAATTTAATTCTTGTATGAACTTAATTGGTAGCAGAGAAACAATGTTGTTTATAACTCTTTACTCGGGATGGGGACTGTCCGTGCCGGAAAATTTTTCTGAGTCATCTTTTCTGGATTGACTTCACAATAAGCGCACGAAGAACGGTGCTTTCGTTATAGATTCTAGTCAATGCATTGCGAATAAACGAAGTATACGAACCATTCTTAGATTTCTTTCATTTTATTACAACCAACATACTAAAATAAAAGTTAAAACGAGTTGCAATTAAAATAAATTAACATACAATGCTCGGGTGAATGTTACCACAGAAGAGATTGATCTTCTCAGCAATTTATTCAGATCCACGAAAATCAATAAAATTGATCTATTGTTAGGATTGGAGATGTGTGATTGAATTTCAGTACCACATAATTTCATCGTTAAATAATAACTCCAAAGCATTTATAGCGCGTTTTTAATTTTTGTCTCGACTCTTCTATACTACAATGTATTATTCACTAGCGCGACCACTCCTGGGTCGTCCTTCTTCCTAGTCGATGACTTGTGCCAGTGACCTGGTGCATCATCATGATCCCTGTTCTACTGTCACACATAAAGAGACCGTGCCGCCAAATAATTGTAACACGCTGTGAAACGTGTATTTTTATTTACCATTGTCAGCAATTTTAATGCTTCTACTTTGCCATTCAGCGCGACCAGCCTGAATGCAGATGTGACTATGAGACACGATTTTATATAACGATACAAAACGCCTCGAGAATATTGGTTCCTTCATTAGTCTCGAAATGAATCCCGCACTACTTAATTGATTGAGATTACCGGAACGAATTGCTTCATTCTTATTCTGCGCCAACGGTTCTTTAAAATTTGTTTATGGTAATTGTACAGGCACCTTCTACCTTATTATGATAGGTGGTAATTACCTAGGAATTGCCTCAGAGTTAAGCACATCTGTTCTGTTTAAATACAGCGAACCATTTACAGCTACTTTTTAAACAAAACATACCCGATGCGCCGAACATCTTCCTTCAGAATTTCAAATCGAGATTTTACATCGTTCGCTGCATATTAGGAGTTTGTTTGCTCTACGTATTACGCTGACGAATTTCATTACTCGTACTGCATATACTTTTGTTGACACAAACCGTTAGTTTCATATGTAGGCAAATTTCGTTGCAACTGCTTTCAGTAAAAAATGTTTACAAACGAGAAGTCACTCTTACTCAAATAATACTTCTTGCGCATCTGCCATAATCATTATACGTATAGTTAAAAATGATGCGGCGCAAGGACGATGTATTCTTCAAAACAAGCCCTTGGTTGAATTTAATGCTAAAATATAAAAACAAAATTCCCTTAGATGACATTTGTTGTTGTCTTCTGAATTATTACTGGAATTTACATAATCACAATCTAATTAGACATGTGTGCATTGGAAACCCATCGATAAACTGAGAGAACTACCGAGTAATTAAAAGGCAGCACTCCGGTATTCCGCGGGTCTGCGAGATGAGCGCAAGCTACATAAGGTAGCAGCCAGTTACAAAATAGTCGTCGGCAAACGATTTCTGATCTGTGGAGTACCGTTCTGACCTAATTTCGGCACATCATTTAAATTCTTGCTTAGAAGTCGAAAATAAAAAAGTAATAAAAAAAGAGTACGCCGGAAAAAATAACGTTTTGTTAGCGCTTGCCGCGAGGAGGCATATCTTCCGTCGTAAATGAAATCGGAATTAAGAGCACGAGGAGATCTTAGATGACGCTGAACACGCGCTAATCAGCCATCCATGCTAAACCAGGCGACACCAGAGTTTTGTTGTGTGCGAGATTGTTCGCAATTATTGGCACAAAATGAAATGTTGCAACGCTTAAATTTAATCCAGTGACCGGAATTCCTTAGATTCGAATCTGCAAGTGGATTATATTTGTTGTCACGATGTTTATTAGGATGGAAACTCACGCGGAAGACATTGGATTCTAGTCTGCTCGTGCGGTCTAGTTTTGATTTGTAAAAATTCTTTGGCCATGGGAGACTTTCAGCTTTAAAATCCAACTTGCTCTTGCTGCACTGGTTTGGTTTGATCTTGAATACAAAATTTTAGATAACCCCATTCTTGCCTATTTTAATTTCATGAGATTGCATTACTCGAGTGTGCATTCGAATCGAGCTATGCTGAGGAAAAAGCATGCTTGGCTTATAGCGCCTCATTTCACTAGGTTACTGATAAAATGTTTGTTCCAATTGTAGGAATTTGTAGAATTATTATTTACTTATATCCAGTATAACACATAAACAACGGATATAAAAGGATACACTTTTGCAATAAATCTGCAAATTACGGGCTAATCAACAATGGAAAATTAACAGGGAAGAATGGGAAAAACTGTTAAAAGCTAATTGCAGTTTAAGCAAAGCCTTCCACTTTTGTGCCCACACTTATTTTTTCCAAAAAAGGATGTAAGCATTTAAACTCAATGAACGAAATATTTGGGTTATTCCTTCTTTCCTAATGTGCCCTTTAAACTGCATCAACGGCAACCATAAATAAACGTAGTAACTAACTGTCTGCGAGCAGCTACTACGTTTATTTGATTGTCGATAGTATCTTCAAGTCATTTACGTTTTCTTTATCTAGCATCTTAATGTAGTCGCCATTAAATCATTTAATTTTAGATAGTAAACATATTGGTGTAGCAAAATCTTGATTAGACAGCAACCGGCAAAGCGGCCGGCATAGGGCGTTCTTGAAAAATGCAAAATCAGCACTCAATAAACAGTTAGACAATCAGTTCAGTAGCTCTGACGTTATAAATTGTGTAAAACCGGCGCTGCGATGGCTGCTTTTCAGATGGATAGATGATGTTGAAGCAGACACGCAGGTTCTCATGGCATAACATTCTCCGATAGAAATAAGTACATGGGAGTTTGCGATTTTCTTTATTGCTTCAATTAGTATACATATTAAAGAGTTTGCGGAAGACGAAGAGAAGTCGCTGCTTGAGAGATGCATTTAAGCATGCAAGGTGAGTTTGCTAAGTATAGGAATAGCTGGAAGATGAACAGAAGAACAGAACAGGACTATGCTGCTTAGAGAGATGATATATTATATAAATAATCTTCTAGAGAATATACGTGCTTAATTAGTCTTGCTGTTGTCTTTCTATAAAAATATTCTTGCAAGAATTGTTTTGCAGAACCTAACATGTAGGGAAGTCAGCACACAAGTTGATCGACTTGCACTTATTTATTTATTATCATTCTGTAATGGTCATTTCATAATTAAGAATTTACGATTTACACGTGGTAACTGCCTGGTTAAACAATTTTTTGTACCTACTATTTTTGGAAGCACATTTTAATGCCATGAACTTAGTATTTTACTTTATTTATTGAAAGAGTCTTTTTTTCTCCAATTAAAACAAAAAGCCACCTAAATTGTAAGTATCTACATTACGTATTACTTTCAGAATAAACAGTCTTTTAGTATACTTAAATTTTACTGCCTCCAAAGAAGACACATTGGTATTTAGCATGATCCGATTCACAGCTTTTTAGGCTTTTTTCTAATACTTCAATGGGACCGCCGCCTCACTGCGGGTTAGCGAGTGCAAGTATTTCTTTCTGCAAGGGCACAATTAAGGTTTTGAGAGTTAAGATGCCACGCTTATTGCGGGTTGGTAAGTATTTTCTGCAAAGACTGCAAGCTAAATCTGGTATCCAGGCTCCATTCAAGAGAAAGTTTGATAAGCATTATTCGACCTCTGTTACATCTAAACATATGCCAGAAAGGGGTTTGGATACTTTAGGTGCGTTCGTACAAACACAAATGATCCCGAACTATTAGTTAGTTGCCCAAATTAGATGGTAATTATCGTAACAAAATCGGTTTTTACCCGCCGTATTCACCAGATATAGGTGCCTGCTTTTAGTTGTTCACAGAATGTCTTCCTGAAAGATATTTGCTTCGACTTAGTAGATGACCCCCTAAGCAGAAGCTTATTCTGAGACCAAAGGCAAAGCGTTCTAGAAGAGAAGTATAGAAATGTGCAAAGTGTTGTAATAAATGAATTGCTCTCAAAGAAGATGTTGATGAATTTTGCCTAACAGTTCATCCTAGGAACTTATCAGTCGATACCTTATATAGGTAGGTACTGGCATTACATTTGACACCAGAATGGTCTGAAATTACAATCTACGTTTAAAAAATAATAAAGTTAGCATGATCACAAATAAACTTTCATGGCGACTCCCATATCCGTCAGGGATTCGCTGCGAACATTGAGAAAACCGCAAAAATCCAATAAAAACGTAATTGATTTACGAAGCAAAGAAAATTTCTATTATTGATACCACTGATAGATAAGCACGGTCGCTGTTTCAGAGGTCCCGTGTTGTACTGGGCAGAAGAAACGTAATCTAAGAAGCAATTTGTTAAAAGAAAGTAAATCTATAGCAAGTAACCATCAAGATTTATAGGCGTTGAAAACAACATTAAACCGTGAACGTAACCTCTGCAGTGATCCTGAAAACCCATGAGAAACAATACGGTACTTTGGGAACAGTAATGTCATTATTATATAATTTAATTTGCGTAATTATCAAGATCACTGAGTCGGCTGGTGTGGTTTACGACAATAGATGAGACTTTGAGCCTTTTTCTCGCGGTAATAGAGTAGACCTTGCGTGTGCATCATACTGGTGCTGAGACTCGCGATTCCATTTTAAATGAATAGGTAGATGGAACCGTGGCATGAGAGGTAAACGTAGAACTAAGGACTTCTGATAGACTAAGATTTTCCAAAAACTGGTATCGCTCAAATTGGACATCAGAAGTACGAGATTTGGTATCATCGTAATGATTGTACAATCTAAGATGCAGCGTCGTAAAAGACCTCATATGCAGAGAGACTCATAAGTCGAGTCCAGTTGTTATGTCATTTGCGTGAAGGTATCACAGAAAAGTTCATTACCATCGCAGCAGTTATGTTATAAAGCGCACATAATTGTACACCTCGAGAGTTGAATGTTTTCTCAACAGCAGTATAATTGTTAGTACGAAAGGGTCTTGGACTTATTTGAGTTGGCACGAACCTTTTCCAATCTTCATTTGCATATCTAGTGTCAACATCTGTAAGCATCCGAGAATGCTTTTATATACCCATAGAAGGCCCGTACTTACATACGTATGTATGTATAGACAGATCGCAATTTTTAGTTGTCTAGACTGTACCGAGTAGAATAATAATTAAGAATACTGGCCGGAAAGCGAAGTTTCTGCGTACGACATGGTCAGATGCTCTTGTCATTTGTTAAATTTATTGACTTGCTGCATGCGACTGTCTTGCTTTGAGTATTTTACTTAGCATTCTCAAGAGTAAGGTCAGGGAAATTGTCACTGTCAAGGCGAATTCCATTTCTTCTCAGTGTAATTCTTATTTGATTGGTGGGAAGTGTGCCTCCAGGTATCATTTAAATGATTGAACGTTCATGCAAATGCCTTATGTTTATTTGGATCATCAGTACAAGTATAATGTCACAAGATACGTCATTGTTTTTGTCGATTTGCACCATTACATGTGTAATCCACACAGAACTAGTGCCAAGAGAATCTTTTATTGCCATTAAAAATTAGGTCAGGTTGGTAACCGTTACATCAGATATATTTGCCAACTTGTGACGAACGTGATTATTGCGGAATAATAAAGCGACTTTTGCTTCGTTCCCGCGTGGCAACTAGTCTGGTATAGGCGGGTTGATTTGTTCCCGATTGTAAAGACCATTTTTGTTATTTTCAGCAGCGCGGACTTAGTGTAGAGCTGTAATTAGAACAGGTGACGCATTAGTGACACTAAAGACGTTTCGCCGACCTGGACGCAGTCGCCAGTCAAACTGGTATCTCAACTTTGCGGATATATTAGTTCTTCATCCGGTCATCGACCACTTCGCGTCAAAAGGCCAGGAGTATATGTGCATTTGCAAAGATATTCCCGGACAGGATTGGACTCGGCCACCGGAAGAAATTCGCAGCGGCAGCACCAGCGACAGCTCTATCTTCGTTTTCTTCTGGAAGGCTATCTTTGATTTATCTAACCATTACTGTGTACTAATTTTGATCAAATTCAATATTTAGCATTAAGATCCAGAGACAAAGAGGCTGCGTGTTTTCAATTTATAGTTAAATAAAATTTCAAGCCAAACGAAAAGACAAACACGAAATCTTTTAGAATTCAAAACTTGCGCAAACACACGTGTCACAAAAGACACATACTACTATTAACTGAGACTGTAATCATAATTGTCTGCACCGCAATTTTACAGAGGCCTACGTCTTAAGATATTTGCAGCACAGAACTCAAAAAAGTCCATAAAACAGACCAGAGCGAGTGCAGGTGATTATGTCACAATCAAAATCGCATTTGTGAAAAGCGAGCGACGTTTCAATTGCCCTTTATGATTTATTTTAACTAGTAGTGTCTCCACAAATATACCATAAGAAATTAAATGTGTTAGCAAAGTGATATATTTTATGCGCCGTAAACGTCCAAAAGTGCACTAACTATATGAATGTACGCCTGTGATTGCGCTCTTAAGCACCAGGTTATGACCTGGTCGCTCTAAAAACATGCATTTTATGACCGGAATTTACTTATTAGATTTCTTCGAATCTTTAATTACAAAATACAATTATAACAAATAGTTTAACGGTGAGCATTGTGAATTTGAAGCGCCAAAAATAACATTCCTACGGTTTACAAAAACGAGTTGCAGTCTAGAGTCTAATATGTAAATACAGTATAGTTTGTCTTTAGTTAGCACATATATTTGACTAAAAAGACACACTTTAAACCTTGATTTTTAATTATGCTCACATTGAAAATCTAACTTTAAACACCAGTTAAAAGTCATGCACATCTGCCAGAGAGTCCAATTTTCATTCTGCTTGCACTGTTCATCATTACAATGAGTTCGATAATTGTCATAAAGTATTATAGTTTCGCTATTAATTTACAGGTTTTCATTTTACAATTTGTAGAGTGAGCTACTATAACTATGAATTCCATTTATAAAAATAATAAGTTTTAAATCAACAAAACTTTGTATAAGCGACGTTAAGACGTGTCGTTCCTCGAGATAGTTGCTGCTGCAGAAAGCAGAAAAATGAAAAATGAAGATATTGTATGATGCACTAAATTGGAGCGGAAGATTAATAAGTAACAAAGCGTTTAAATGAAAGAAACAAGTCACCAACTTATCTAAAAATTGTGTAATGATCTGACTTCGAAATAATTGACCAAATACCGATAGGATGGTAGAAACCCATGAGAATGCGTCTCCCACGCCGCATCGACTGAACAGTCGTCGTGCTGATGGGAAGCTCAGTTTGTCTGGATTCCATAGTTATTTAATGTATGCAAAGAGCCTGCCATTTTTCCACTGGAAGTAAATTACGATACGCCGCAGCCGCTGGCTTATGTAACCAAACGATTCCCGTTAGCTTATATGTACACGATAACGTAAGAAGTCAATAAGTCTTTTTAACGACAATGGGTGCGAATTTTTTATGCACTTTATCTTTCCCATCTAATAATTTACATTTGTGCAGATTGTATCGCGTTTGTGCGATACCGTATGAGACATTTTTCTAAGCGGGCATTCTTTTGGAATGGATAGCAATTCTTTTGGATGGACAGCAATTCTTTGAAATGGCATGCCTTTGTTACTTTTTTAAAAACCTCATTTGAATGAGATTATCATTGTTTGCCAATTTGATTGAGTAGTTTTCTACAGTCTCTAGCTCATTAAAGATACCTAATCCTTGATGTCACGAAATGGGGATTCTAATGTAGTGATACTCAAGGTCAAAGCAATCATAGCTACTGTATCTAGAATATATCATTGCATTAATTTATTAGTTTACTAATAGATTGCATAGAAGTTGGACGGATGCCATAAAAATATCCAAACGTTGTCGAAGAGTTTGGGATATCGCGTGTATGAGAACAAATGAGAAGGAAAGTTGAAGGAAGTGCCCTCAAAAAAGAGAAATAGGCAGGAAACTGGGTATAGACAGCAGATTCAAATTTATTCAATGTTTATCTCATTTGCAATATTTATGGTTATACTTTTAGCATTTGAATTTATTATGCAAATACCGAGGATGCACTTTCAAGTTCATTATCCGCGATCCGAGATCAATTAAGTTGAAGACAGTTGTAAATCGTGGGAGTTTTCATTCCGACGTGAAGTTCATTAACATTTAGAATGGTAACTAGACGACGCATTGTCTCGGATTATGGTTGTATACGCAATACAAAATGGTTTGAAATACTATTACCACATTCTTATGTATGTCTAGAACACAACTACTTGCCACAATGTGCATTGAAAAGCCATTGATCTACTTAATAAGTTCATTAGATCGATTTTATGTTGCTGACTACAAATATTTGCGGTTTATATTTTCAGAAGAAATATCTATAAATTGTAGTTTTTTTTATTGTGGTCGCTTTATACTGTCTTTTAGTTTTTACATCTAATAGACTAATCAGGTTCTATATATTTTGAAATTGCCAGATAAACCAAATCTATACGTCGGTAACAGTTTGCTACTCTTACTCATAAGTTCTGATTTCTATTACCCATTACAAAATTGAGAAGGTGACTTCTAAGGTATGTTGCCTATGATTTCATCCCATGCAATTTGAAGTTCTCAGTAAGAGCAAAAAGTGGCTTGCATATATTTTCAAAGTGAAACAAACTTGTATAACACAAGGAATTAAGATTTATTAAATATGCGAATGGTATTAAAAAAAATGACTAATAGAAGTAAAAATATATTAAATTGTTGCTGTTTATATGAAAATTCAATAGCAATACCAATATGTGCAAGTAAACCTGATCAATAAAAATAATTCCAGGAGTTCAGGATATGAACAAAAAGAATAAACAAAAACGCTAGCGACCAAAAAAGAAAAGATGACAAAAACAACCCAGCTTAGAGATTAATTTCGAAATTTTAAAAATGCATAATTAATAACCGACCAAATATGGCGATGCTTTGTTTTTACAGGCAGTGCTGGCGCTACAATTAAAATAAATTACCTTGAACGATTTTTTCGTGCTAAACGGAAATTGTTTTGTAGAGACTGATTGCCAGTTAGATAATGTCAAATAGAATGCATAATATGTCAGGCCTGGGTCTCTGTAATTGGGCCGAAGAGTCGTGAGACTTCAATTTAACAAATCCGCCTGCCATCACAACTTTTAAGCAGGGACGAAAACAAACAAAAACCTAATTAAATAATTAGACGAAAACAATTATTGCATTGCTAACATTTATTTTATAAATAGACGGCTATACTGTTTTAATGTCATAATCGTTTAAATACGACGGATATTCTTTAACATGACGATCATTCTTTAATGTAGTAATCGTTCCCTAACATGATGGCTATCTATTAGGACATCTTTAGAATACAAAGATGCATGGAGCACAGCATTGCTAGTTTATTCCGGTAACAATAAATGTATTATCATTATGTGTTAATTGTATCTATTATTTCACAATATTTTTTTAAGAAGGTTCTTGAGTGAAGAATATAAGCGAATCAATGCTCAGAGTAGAAGCTGTTTGCAGGAGACCCTGTGCAGATCAGATATTGTCCAAAGGAGGCCTTGGCAAGGAAGAGCCATTACAATTAAGTGGAAAACACTTAAAACATTTTACTATAAAATTACATCTGGGTACAAACGGGCTTCATTGATGGGTAAATTGCTCCTAGGTACAAAATATACAATTAGAATAATGATCGTTATAAAATAGTAAGTATACATTGCTGTGCGCCAGCCACGTCTAATTAATGTAATGAAGATATTCTTTCTGGAATGAAGCTCGACCAAATAAATTGTTTTCAACAGGCTTGCAAACACATTTTTTAAATAATTTAATTACTAAAGTAAAATCCCTATTTTTCTGTAAGCCTAAATTATATTTCACTTACTAGAAATTAGCAGGGCTACTCATACCTATTGCTTCATTAATTTGTATTCCAGCCCGTAAGGAATCAACCCATTTGAGGGAGCAAATAAACTGCAATTTAAAATACTTGCAAGAAATGTAGTATGAATTACGATTGAGCGCCAGTCTTCGACGTACAATTTTGGGCTTTGGTTTTCGTAACATAAATCTTAGTCAAGACGAAAGGCACAAGAGTTTCAAAACGCCGTCGTCAGTATCACCCACACTCACCACATTCGTCCGTAAGTTTGCTCTAATTTATTCCCATGGAACCAAGATTTCATAATAGCAGTGATTTTTGGTTAAGGTTTTCCTGGCTTGCTTTGCCTTGACATACTCATATTTGTATTATTTACAGCCTCTTTGCGGATAGTAAATAATGTAATATCAAGCAACCGTCGGGAGCAGCTTCAAATGGCAACGACTTAACATTTTCATAACTGAAGATTTGATCTTTTAGAATTGACACGGTCACCTCATTAGGAGAAATTTATTAAATGTACCGCCAAAGTTCCGCCCGCTTAATTTGCAAGTATATTAGATTTTTACTCTTTGACACTTCCTTAACATTTGTTGATTGTGGGTGTTTATTGTGTCATTTCATTGTTGTTTATATGGTCATACAACGTAGAGCTAGGGCTTTATTTATTTTATTTTGTGTATCGTACGCCAAGTTGTGCAAAGCGACATTTATCAAGTCGTTTAAAGTCATGTCTTGTGACTCACTGCCAAGCTTAGATAAAACCCATTATGATATTTGAGCCTAAATTAGCAAATACTGCATTTTGTACTTTACTCATATGCCTTTGATATTATTTTCCTACAGTTTTTATTTAAATTATTCCTCTTACTTTACTTCTTCCGTTTACAAATTTTACGCACTCGCTGCAATTTACAGTTTTCTATTATCCTTAATGTGACATTACTTGCAGTGGACATTTAAACTGATGAATCGCCTCAATTCTAAAATACTTGCCTAATCTACCAAATAAAACCACTGTTACAATTTTACAAGAAGTAGCCCACGCATTGAATTCGGGAGCAAAGCAACAAACCTAGTTATAAGTGAAATTGCAAACAATAAGGTAAGTGACACAAAGCTGTGCAAAGTTGGCACAACCAGTTTCGGTCATTTCTTGTCCAAAGTAGTCACACATTAATTATTTTACGCAACCAACAACAAGATATCTTAAGCAACCAGTGGTAAATTATTGTATTAAAATGTAAATTATACTTGTTAACTCGTTTAAGCACATCTAATTTGACTATTAAGACATTAGTTTGACTCTTAATGTATTTGTATAGACTTAATAGTTAATGTCTGTTAAGACTATTAAGCCGTTATAGTTTTCTTTGACGCTGTACTTTAAAAAATCGAAAAGTTTGGACTAAACCGTTTACGCATTATCGTTAATTATTTCTTTACATACGCACTCTGAACTAGGGCAAATAAATCGTTTCTCGCAAGCAGTAATTCTCGTCGTGACCCTAACCTACGCAATTAAAGTCGCAAGGGAGCCGAAAACAAATGTTCCTAATAAACCAAACCAAATTATACTCTCGGGTACTTACCAGATGTGACGAATGAGGGGAGCAGAGTCGCAGCTATGAGCGCCACCAGGGCATGCAGCCCTGAACTCCACGCCGACATGGCGTGTCCTGAAACAAATAAGAAAATTCGCCGTCAATACAATCGTTCAGTCTTACAACATAATCAAGAAAGTTTGCTGTATGTGAGGCAACATTTGTCCAGAACTGACTGGAGCACCATCAGCAGCTAGGGTTGCACGTGCAGTACAATAAGAATGAATATTCTTATTAATTTGCTAATCGTTGGGGTATTTTTGTCTATGTAGTCCACAAAGTGCGAGAAGAAAAATCAATTTGGTAAATACGCGATAGCTAAACTCTTATAACAGCCAAGCTAGTAAACATCCATCACACTCCTCATCATTGACAAACATCGAAAGTCGCTGCCTAATCGCAGAAATAAGCTAAACATCGCCTGCATATCAAATCAAATATGGTAGCATGCAAAGAATTATATTTTAGCAAGATTAACTCACGTATGAGCGTAAATTTTGAGCAAGTGCTGCTAATATCTAATAATAGAGAGGAACTTATAACTATTTGCTTGATTGAGAACCTTTCCATTTTAAGCACTTGCACGTATTCTTAACTTTTGAGGTTTCCTCTTGGTCGCTGTGCCATAAAAATGGAAATTTAACGCATCTGGGCAAATAAAATACATATTAATATGACCCTCAGGCCATTGAACTGAACAATATGAGCTGAATGATTCGTATGGCTTTGAAATTAAATTGCAAATACGTGGGAACCGCACTTGTTCGGTGCCGGGTTTTGTATTCATTTTAACGGAGCCTTTGATGGTTTAATAGTGGTATATTAAACGCCTGTTCTGGTTCGTGAAGGCTTTGACTTTTCTAGGTTAGGAGATGATGGGAAATTATATAACTGGTGAGTCTGAAAACTAAGTGGTGCTCAACAGCGTTAGGTTTATGCTGATGTGGAAAAGTATAATTTAGATTAGAATTTTCGTCTTTGCAAGAATATCGAATCCAGGTTTTTTATTCATATGTTTCAAAAACATTGTCTTAGTTTGCAGAGGCGGCTCGAAGCAGTGTGCCAACTCTTTTTATTATCCCGGTGCTTTGATTTCAGCACTGGAGCTATTACAACGTCCACGCATCTGCTACGAAGCTAAGATCCAAGCAAGATATAGTGGGCGACCAAATAAAAGCAAAAGTATTTTTTAGCATAATTATTTCGTTCCACTTGCGCTTTTGGCTATGACCCTGTCTGAGCAAAATATATTTTTCAAAAATGCCAACTAGTGAAGTAGCTGCTATAGATATTCTTGATTGCAATTTGTTTGTGCCCATAGGTTCCAAACATGGAAATTTCTTAATTTCGTTGGTTCAAAAGCAGGAGTGTGAACGGGTTCGTTTCTTAACGCACTAGTGCAGTCTCTAATGGAAACATGTTAAAATGTAATCCTGACGCTGTTCAGCGAGCGGGATTGATGGATTTTTTTATCGGATTCATATCAATGCACTTTTTCCAATCAAAAAGCATAGTTTTGGAGTATTTACTGTATTCATATCTACTGCTGATGTCAGCCCGAATGTATGTGTGCGAGTTAAAGTTGAATTTAAGCAGTATTTCTGTGTCAATCAATATTACTGAATATTCAATATTCAAATTTTATTTCATTGAACAATTTAAATTCAATGTTTGCAATATTTTCAGCAGCATATCTACGAGTTTCAAAATATACATACATATAGATTGATATGCTGCTCCATATCGACCTTCAGTTTGTTAAGTGTTAATTTGTTTAAACACACGTATCTATGTTTTTCTTATGATTTGCTCTAAATAATTTATTTTTATATACCAATTAAGTTATTTGCAAAGAAGTTAACTAATAAAATGTTAAATGATTAGTTACAATTCCAAAAATTTCTGTTTGTTCGATGTTGTCTGTTTATCTACATTCCAAGAAATTCTAAAATGAACAAAATAATCTTTGTTTTTATTAAATTTTCCACTTTTACTAAGCAATTTGTTAAATAGAATTAATATCTATAACTAGTCACTAAAATTTTAATTTTAGTATATGACTTATAGTGACAATTATACTAACAACTAAAAATATCAAAGTCAAATAGATGCGATTGACTTAGCTAGGCTCAGTCACGTTATGACAATTTTAATAGTGGAAACGTCTGCAGCTCTAATATTGTAGAATCTATATATTTGAATTTTATTATCATAATAAATTTTGTCCTAGAGCTAAGTTAGGATGTAAAGAAGCAAATTTGTCACTGCGGTATCCTATAATAGAAAAGTCTCTGGAATGCATCCAACTCGACTCGGAACACAAACTCAATAAAAATTCGTAATAAAGAAATATGTGTAGATTTATCAAATACAACAAACCATTAAACAACTGAAGCAGCATATCTTTTATGCAATCTGTTGTAAAAAAAGGCAAGACGTAGGTAAATACATTGATTTCGTGGAAGCAAATTGGTAGGACCAGACGAAGCCGGAGCAGAGTGTTGATTTAATTGAATTTAATGATAAACAGCCATTTAAAACGGTTTTCGTCTAATCAAAAGTAATAAATAAAGTTCCTTAAAAGCGGTCGCGGACGGTCTGCACAACAAATTAAAACAGGTGACGAGTCTCAATCACGAGGCCGTTATACAAATAAATTAATTATGATAATTTGGCTGTGCTGAGGTGCTGCAAAGCACATTATTACCGTGGCGGCCTAATGGCAAATATTTATAAAACTAAGACAGGAACAGTTAGGAAAACCGGATGTTGATGGGAGAAACAAAAGCAAAGTATATGTGGATGACCCCCAAGAATCGCGCACGGCACCACTCATAGACAGCATGTGTGTATGTGTGTGATCCTCAAGAGTTTCGTTACTGTGGGAGTCTGCAACGGTATCAGACAAGCTAAGCCGCCTTTGACATTTGACACTTTTTCCTTTTCTTAACGAACCCTCCGGCATATAATTGATAATTGCTGAAGCAATTTTTTGCCTCTGTATGAATAGGTGGTTGCTTGTAGATACTCGTGGAAAATTGTTATGATAAACAAGAGCTAAGTGCTAATCATGTCAATTAATTTGTTGCTTCTTGTGTTTTGTTTTATATCTGACTACCAGATTTTCTAACTAACGTGTTCTACAGTTATCTAAACTCATAGCTCGATCTTCGTCTGCATAGAGAGCGTTTCTTTTTTACCTGTAACAAAAGCATCAATTTACAAGCTATTCCATTAGTAAACAGTAAGGTAAAATATAGCAGTAGCTCTATAAATATTGAAGTATAACAAGAGGGGTCGGAAATCAAGCTCACAATTATATTTCATAACCTGTCAGCTTGCAGCCTATTAAATTAGAACCTTATAAGTTGTGGATTTATTATGAAACCGAGCAGCTTGTAAGTATTAATGGCAAACGACGGCGAGTCGAATTGAGATATTCTTCGGGTTCAATCTGTAATAAATATGTCTGGTGCCGATTTGCCAATCGAAGTCGTCGAAGGAACTAGTCGCAAGAAGGAAACACAGTTTGTTGTTGTACGTGTGAAGTTCCAAGAGATCCTACGAAATCCGGTCTTACCGTTGGTCATGATATAGTGGTTATCACCTTTCACTATATTCTTTATCACAGACAATCGACACAACGGTGATCTGTGACTGCTTATGAGATTAAATCTCTTTTCAGTGCGGGAAAACATGCACCGACTATGTGCGGTGCTTATTATATAACTGAACTTGTCACTTGGCTTTGCAGGGAAGGGATAGGTCTTATCACCTTATTTCCATCGATTTACGGGCTATTAATGCTCTTTCTAGACGTGAGGAGTTATTGTTTCTGGTACATGCCAGTTCTTACCACGGATCTATATATGTAGAAAGCAATAAAAGCTATGGAATGTGTTGAAAATCTTCATGCGTAGTCAAAGGACTGCGTAAAATTCTTGTGAGTGGAATAAATCCTGTATGTTGCTGTCGCGTACAAGTTGGTATGTGCGTGCATTTATAAATATTTATCGAAGTGTTGTGTGTATATCTTTTACTACTGATTCCAATACTAGTAGGTTAAGAGGAAATGCAGTTTCCATTAGCAGTTTTGTATGCAAATTTCGTTCGTAAGGTAAATGTCTGTACGTTTGTTTCTGAAGAAACAAGTGTGGTGACTTCTCACAAAAAATCTATAGGTCTACATTGGATAAACAAAACTACTTTCCAGTCGCTTGTAAAATATTTTTTAATCAACAATCACATAAAGTAATTTTAGCACTACATTCAAAGTTAAAATATCCATGAAAATATTTCCAAATTAATTTTTTTATAATTCACCGTTATCGACAGAGTCAAGGAATTTTAAAATCAATTAGGTGCTCTAGCGCCGGAAATAATTATGTAAAAGTATGAACATCTATTAAACTAGCTCGTTTTTTCGCGGTATAATTCATCATTAAAATCATCATATATAAGCGCTTAAGTTGATGTTTTAAAAGCGAAATGTAAGCGCTCAGGCGCTAAAATGCATATTAAAGTCATTCTTAATTAGATCGTTGCTCCTTCGCTAAACAAATTCACCGCTGTTTAGCTAAAGAGTGAAATTACTATCATTTTTGAGCACAGCATGTTATTTATGCAATACAATAATTTACTAAAAGCCTAGAATTCGCAAATTGGGCCCTAAAAGCACGCGTTTTGACGTGATACCCTGGAACTATATAAATATTGAATAAGTAAGCCTTAGCAAAATAACATTTTTCTACGGTA
This sequence comes from Helochares maculicollis, assembly GCA_033557835.1. Taxonomy (NCBI): domain Eukaryota; kingdom Metazoa; phylum Arthropoda; class Insecta; order Coleoptera; family Hydrophilidae; genus Helochares; species Helochares maculicollis. The sequence goes on from JAWQRO010000121.1 coordinate 35,790, forward strand.
CTTTAAATTACAATCTCATAAAATATGTATATTTTAAATTGCATTTCAATTTCAAAACTCGAGTTCAACAGCCCTTAAAACATGCAGTTCCATTAGATGTGAACCACTAGTCTCCTGAAGACACGAATAAGTACGGAAACTGAGGTGATGCATGCGCAAATAAAAATACGGAGGAGGGTGGATATTCAAAAGTATAAATGGGCATCCTTAAAAGAGACTCTCTCATAAAACTTTGATGCAGAAAAAATTGTGCCACCCCATCCTCATCTCGACGTTCAGTCGGTCGTCCGCATAGGATTGAACCAAGCCGGGGAGTGCCCCTAAAGTATAGCCCTAGCCGCGCCAGGAACATGTATTTGCAGTTTCCAAAAACAAACAGTTTGACATTTTGTGATTTAGTAGGGGTCTATTGTAGTCCTTCCAAGTTTACTTTGTCGGCGGGGATCATACGAAACTCTCTCCTCGCTGTGAAACCCTGAGTGCTCCCTACAACCCAGGGGGTTGCACAGACAGAAACAAACCGGGAAGTGGCCTTTCTTGCGTACGTGACAGATTTTGGCACATTACTCCGCTTGATGCAAGAACCCATCGCTGCAATTTTCTTGTATTTACTTTGGTTTTTCACCCCGCGGGCAGCTGAGGCAAAATCAATAGTAAAAGTAATAAGAATTCTCTTCCTCCTGGGAGTTAAAATAAAATGTTTTGCCCTAATGTTTATTTATTCTAAGCCTTAACTCTCACATATTCAACATTTGAAATCATCGCGCTCTGTTCAAATTGAGCAAAAACACCTTTCGATCGTTAGAATAATAAATTATTACGTAGATTTGGAATAAGGCGCTTACAAAATTGCTCCTTCGGAAGAAAGCTCCTTAAACGAGAAGACCTAGCCCATCAAAGTTTATGATTCCTGCTTGTCAAAGCCACCATAAATACGGGCTCAACTACAATGTAACATGATCCTTCCCTTTGCAGAATGTCCTTTCTATAAAACGTAATAAGAGGAAATACCCAATCAAACTTTATTGAAACTAGGATTTTCAACGTCCTCTCGTAAAATTGAATTGATTCTCAAGGATCGACGGTTCAATTTTATATAAAATTTGTTTTCCTTTTCGCGGAGAAGCCTACAAGCGATATCATAATAAAGTGTAGCTCCTCCATAAAATTGTAATTTTATAAAGCATGCTTTTTGTTGAACTAATCAATACCACCGGGAAATCAAAGGGAAATCTTGATTGTCCAAGTTTGGAATCTTAAGCAGCCTCCTAAAATATACGGCTGTTTTCCAGGCTGACCCTCGCCATTCTCCTGATTGGCCTAATAAAATATGCAATGATAATAGGGCTCCGGGGGACGATACGGTGGGTTCAAGCAGCGCGGAATGAAATTCGTCAAGAGAAAAAATGAGGAAAACTAAGTTTTCATATATACAACTTTTATTAAGATATGAAACTTTTATATGCTTGCAAAGAGCGAAATGCCGCCGCTTTGAGATCGTAGATAGAAACTTTGCTATTAAGAAATGGATCTCTTTGATTAAGTACTGTACAAAGCGGACACTGGTGTGTAGTTTTTCGAGCCGATGAGAGGCTGAAAAGGAGGCGATGTAATTTATTTAGTACTGAGACATATGGTGGATAGGCTAAGTTTTGAAAATTCTTTTGCCAATGGTTTAATTAGAGATGTTAAGAAATGGCGTTGCGTCAGATTAGCTAATCTTAGCCACAGCAAATTTTCTATTATTGAATATTAAGTGTAACAAGATCACACTGTTAATTTTGTTATTGCCGTGTTGCAGCGTGATTGATTAGCGTACTTGTATTTACAAATTGTTTATCAGAATCAAATTTAGTAGCTCGATTTAAGAAATCGCAGGTTTTCTTTGTCTAAAATTGCAAAAAGTATAAAATCGAAATGTGTGAGAAGTACAATAGAAGGATCGGAATGCAGCTGAATGTAAAATACAAAAAATATACATAATTTGTCTACATCTAACAAAGAGATTACAATCTAATAGATAAGATCAAATGGTACGACTGGCTGGCTAAAATTATGTTATGTTTAGTTTTAAAATTCATGGTATGTAAAATCAATGTCATCTAAAACTACCTACTAATTTGCATTTTGGAAATGACGTTTTATTTATTACAATTTTTTTATAATGAAATTTCGCAATAAAATTCAATTTATATAAACTAACTTGCTTATGATAAAAGATAGAAACAAATTGTAAGAACTATATTTGGCCTTCCTGACACAAATTACACTAATCTAGATGCATTTAGTGCAGTCGGTTAAGGATTTTCAAGGCGGCCAAATTTCTAATGTAGTAGATTGTTGAAACGCAGTACTTTAATTTCCTAAAACACTGGCCGAATATTTATTAAATTATTAAACAAATACACACGAAGGTCAACTTTTTGCAGAATATTTTCTGATGAATTTCTGTTGTAATTGAGTTTTTAAAGATGATTGGAATTAATTGCTTCACCTTGAAACAAGTTACTTTATCATAAGAAGTGTGTTAGACCAAAAATACGCGCGAACTTGTTATACGTTTAGTACCTACACCGAAAATGCCAACCCAAAACCAGACTCCATTTCATTTCTTAATCATGATCAAGCAGAATTCTCCAAATTACTGTTTGGTTTTATTTACTTCTCAGCAAATTCCATGGTAAATACTACAACTTGCGCCGAGTACGGCCAGACACAATATAACAAAAACCTATACCCTCTGGGCGCTACGGTAACCAAAATTACCGTAGGGTACTCGAAACTCGAAATCGCGCCAATTAATTTATAGGTGAGCACACAACATTATGGTTAAGGCTTTGCAAATTATTACATAATTCTCAATTGTTTTCTAATCATGTAACCCGTCTCCGCCTGACATTCTGTCTCTATTCTGCCATAACCCAATTTGATTGCTTTATCTGCTAGTCTATCACTATTTGGGTTATAAAGAGAATCACAACAAATTTTAATTGACATAATCAGGCTCCTTTGTCTTAATGTCTTGATTAGTAGACATCTCAATCAAGTTAGACAACGAAAAACAAACGCGCAAAAATCAGGCTAATAATGGTAGATCACTATAATTAACTTAGCTCCCGGTCAACTTTTTCTCCCCTTTTTTTACGTTGGGCATCTTTAACGTCACTTAATATTGATTGATATTTATTTAAATATTGGGTGGCTTGAAGGACATTCAAGATGTTCGTTCGTAGAACATTTAAAAATGACCTACAAAAAATCCCAATTCGCATCAAATTATCATAAAGGTACGTCAACTAAATTATACTTAAAATCGTACATGACACATCTAATAGCGGTTTTCAAATTAATATTTAATAATTAAATAAGTTTCGGTAATTCACATTACGCGACCCAGTTGATTCTAAATGATGTGGAAACTCCGCCGCGTTTTCAAATCGCCCCACTTTAAACAATCATTAATTCTGAATAAGTTATTCCAAAGATATTCCTCGAAACAAAAACGTCACTAACGACACAATTAACATTAGATAATTTCGCCAAGGTTGCATTCCTATAGTCGAGCAAGCATTCAGGGGTTTCTTGTACTTCTCGAGCAGCTTCTCATTATTTTTCTCTTACATCATTTCAACTTGTTTTCCTTGATGATTCATTAAAACTTTTTCGAGATGTCATTGACATTGGCCGTGAATCCAAACAGAGAGAGTGAAGGCTGCTCCGAACGCACCTACCAAAGTTGATTTCGCAAACTTACCGCATTTGCGGTTTCAGGCGGATAATGGCAGCGAGTAACTTTTTGAGCCGATACAAGATCAACCTCCTCATATTTGCAGCGGAGATGCTTTTGTATGCTCATTCCTAATTAGAGACACGCCAGCGCTCGGAAGTGTAACTATTTCACACATGTGAAGCTCTTTTAAATGAAAACGTTGCATTTGAAATCTTTGCATCTGAAATTCATAGCATATGCTTTCTTTGACTTATGACTATTTCTAAATGACGTTCTTGCCTCGCAGAAGCTGTGATGTTTCAGGCGCGATTGTTGAAAGTGTCAACAGCAGGAACACCAGAAATGAAAAAAAATCTGTCCTCACGAGGAAATGAGGAAATTTGTTTGAAAAGAACGAAGCGAAACTTTCTAGACTCGTTTTTGTAGGTGACCCCCGAACAAGAACAAAACAGCGTAGGTTCTTTTATGAGGACGTTTGCTCGCCAAAACTCCGTTAGATCTGCCCATTAATAAAACACTTTCGTCCAACCGGCAAGCAATGAATGCTAGTGACAGTAATAGGAATTTGTATCATGACCAAATTGAGCTCTGTATGTAAAGTCCAGAAAGTTAAAATAATCCATCGAACGAAACAAGGAAACATGTGTGACTGATGTGAGAAATTAATCTATATGCAAAATCGGTGCCGTGTTGCACATGCAAATGAAGGATGACTCTCTCGATCCTTTGTCTTAATTGGACATCCCTGGAAAAAGGCTCGATTCCCATCTGCTTGGGTCAGGCTTTTGCTTAGATGAACATTGAGTCGTGGCCATGTGAGAACGACGCCAAGGACAATTCTTGACCACGGCAGCGACGTTACGGCAAGACCACCACACCGTCTGTCTGCGTCTGTCCTTTTGGAACGAAGCCACCACATTCTGCACACAGGTTGCATCTTCGGTTTCGCATTCTAAGAAAGCTGCAGCAGGACGCTCGTCGAAGCGAGTCTGCTATCAGGAATCGGTTATTTATTCGGATTCCTTTTTATTTATATCTGTTTCCGCTGCAATTCTTCACTGGGGACTAGCGACTGTACTGCAGCGCAAATTAAAGGACGACTCAAACAAATCTGCAAGTCTGTATGCTGTAATAATCCAAGAATTTCACTTGCATCCTGACCTATCTAACAAATTGGTCCGGTTGAGCTGTGCTATTACCATAAGAATATCAACTATAGGTCAAGAACCGGTTGGTCACAATATTGACTCATATATTACTAGCATCATACACTTGCTATACACTCATTCCCTACTTGCTGTTGCTATCGCAGGAATAATGTGATTTTTTGCGCACCGCCTCAGAATGCGTAATTTTTATTCAATTTGATTAGAAAAGGAACCAAAAGAACTGAAGAAATCATGAAGAGTTCAATGCACCTGACCGCTCAACTTATATGTATAATGAATTCATATGCAGAGATACTTTATGTATATAAAGTCTCAATTTTCCAAACCGCTTTCAGTTCACACGATATTTATTTGTTTGCCTTTGATATTTGGTTATTTTTAAGTCTTTGTTTGAACATCCAGCATAATAGGTCTAGTTTAAGTAAGGGTGTAACATCCCTTCTGACAATATGATTCCTATTTGCACTACAGTTTGCGTAATATTTAACGCCCACTTTGTGTTGCCTCTGGGCTAATATTTACTTTACGCACACAAGCAGGTCCCACGAGAAAGTCGAAATTTTTGAACAAGTCCAAGTAGGCTTTAATTGCTTTCAATGAGGGTGTCAAGCTCTCATTTGCTTCACAAATTAGGACATGCACTTTAGCAGCTCGGTGGATTTTTTGCGGCTCTGCTTTATTCTTGATGTGCAGTTTTTATATAACTGCAATTTTCAGGAATTACCATTATTGGCTTCGTTTACATACGTTCCATTTCTGTAGCTGCAATTTCCTAAACTTGCAATTTTTCCCAGTGGCTAATTTCTACATTTATAAAATTCTGGAAGTTGCAAACGATGCTGACGGAATTGAATTATATAGATAATGTCAAAAGTTTAGATGAAATTTTAATTAACGTCTTTAAGTAGACAATTTTTATTTTAAAAATGTTCGGTAAACACTGTTGTTTATCATTTTTGTATGTAATGGTTAGATTATGAAGAACAAATGTTGCATTTCTTCTATTTGTGTTATATTGCTAATAAGTTTTGAAAACTCATCTCTCTTTTCCGGAGAGAGTAAAATAGTAGAAAAGCCGCATTCCCATTCTCTTACAGCAAATAATGATTATGCAACATTCTTTTTCAACTGCAAACCGCAGACTTCTGCCTAAATCTCTTCAAATTTTAGGTGTATGTAAGCCAAACACTCTTTTTACACGGTGTTTGTTGATGTGTTTTGCGGTTCCATGTTAGAATCTAAATAATACAGTTCCCACGTCAACGTTATAGTATCAATAATGCCGGCGTAACACCGCATCAACTAAATTAGTATTGCCAGATAGAATTTTAAACAGCATGTTTAACATATACATTAAGTTTTAACACATGCTAATCTACTCTGAATAGCTTATATACAGTTTTAATAATGATCCTTTTTGTTAGAAAAGAAAGAGTCTGGCAATGTGAATGTGTGAAAAAACCGCAACTCTTCGGAGCACCTCCAAACTGATTGAGCTAATTGCGAATTTAGATCTGATTATTTGGTATAATTATTAATTAACTCTTTCACTACCGAATTCGGATCCGCTTTTTTGCGAGCCTATTCGTACAATAAGCCCAACTGATTGATTTGTTTGATAAAACTGGTAAGTAGAAGTGTTAATAACAGTAATTTTGAACTTGGATTAATTTGAGCGTAGAAATGATTTGGTTTGTTCAATTTTAACAGCTTTTCTATTTACGCATTTTTACACAATAAAATTTGATAAATTCTTTAATTAAAGCCTACCTACAACAATACGCTTCTCTGCTTGTGATGGCACTAGGATTATTTTCGATTAGTACTTATATAAAGAGTTCTGGAATGAAAAATTTCACGCTTAACTTTTAAGGTATACTTGTAATTACTCGTAATTAATTACGAAGTATATTTCAGTTACAATAAAATGTCTGGCTTTTGACGATATGATTATGCTAAATCAATACAATAATCGAAATGAATAAAGATATAAAAAATCAATTAGAAACAAAACTCTACAAAATTTATCAGATTCAAAATATGGTGACTCACGAGATGAAAATTAATAAACGGCAAGAGATAGCCTTAGGCTCATGAGGATTTTCTTCAGCGAGGCATAGAAGTAGCGCGTTCGCTACCTTACAGTCTATTAATAGAAGTATACGCGAAATGCTAATGCAGCTCCTGATTTATTGCATAGAATTTTTGTTTCTGAACCGGATTTTCATGCTAATTTAAGAGGTGCTTTATATATTGAACCTTTCAGGAGTTCGTAAGATATTTGCAATACAGGTTTTTCATTGGTGGAGTGACATACTGTTTTCGATTTTTCTCGTGATTTGACCGAAAACACAAACGAACCGAGTTGTTGCTGGTAGTTTTGAAGATTTCGTTCGTACAACAACCTCTTCGCCAACGGTTAAAAAAGAACGCCTCGCAACCTTCCAGTGAGCCTAAAGAAACCAATTGATAAAATCAGAAGCAATAATACAAGCTTGTTCATCCGTAGAGAAAATGTTGCCCAACACAAATCGTAGCTTATTCACGTGAATATATTTTAGTTGAACACAAGAAATTATACGGATGAAGATGAACATTTAATAGCATGAACACGATAAGATATGAAAATGAAAACGCAAATATATGACTTAAAAAATTAAGTCGGATACTTCAATATTCGTCCTTAAATGGAAACATACTATAAATCCTAAAAAATAAAACGAGCCTTTGTTAAAATTGTTAATCTTCTAGATTAACGTGTAAACTTTTCCAAAAGGAGTATTTTTTAATACAAAACGTTTGAATATTAAGTGTTTTTACGGCTATTAAGTCGTTGTCTTTTCTGGTTGTCAACCTTGGCCAATAAAATATTCAAATGATGGCATATATTTATTTAAAAATAGAATCTTCTTTCCTACGTACAGTTACAAACATGAAGCGTCTTCATTTTGTTCCTTTATTTATAGACGTTTTTATTACTGATTTTATTAAAATTTTATCTAATGCATCTAACGATATACCAAGTTTATCCACTCAGTCGAGTCTCCTGCGCTTAATAGCGGACAACGTCGTAGCATAGTGTAAATTTGTTCAAATACCATCGTAAATACAGAAACAGTAAAGTTAAATGAGGCATGGCAAAGCGCTGGGAATTTGATTAGGTTGATTTAAGCCTTGGTGATAAGAATTTTTTGTTCATAATTTTATTAATCATAAATCGTACATGAACAACCCATTTTACACTTGAATGAGCTTCGTCCTGCTCCTGCTCGTTACTATAACTGCAGAGATGCTTTAAGACAATTTAAATTTCGGCCACATTTTTTGGGATTTCAAGCGTGAATCACAGTCAGGAATTTGTATTCAAAATGCGACCGCAGAAAATACTTGAAATTTTAGCAACCTGCCATTTGCATAATATAGCAAGATCTGAATAATATTCTCACGAAATTTTTCACTCCCTTTTGGACTGAATAATAAGCATATTTTTTATTATCGAAGGAACCGATCTGGTTTTCAAATTTGCAATTCGTAATTTTCACGCCACAGGCCTTCGCTATTAAATTTTATGAACTTTACGTCTTAAAACATTTTTACTTAATTTTGTTGGACAATTTCCTCAGCTTATAATCATAAAATATTACAAATTTTTTATAATAATTTTAGAATAATTCTATTTAAATCATTACTATAGAAATATATTAATTTTGTCAAGTATTGATCGAGTAAAAATATTTTCTTGACAAAATTTATTATAAGCTAATTTTGTGGAAAGCTGATTGAGAAAAATTAAAAAAATTAAAAAATACTAAAACTTAATGACTACATTTATAGTTAGAGCTTCTACAATAATACAAGAATACAAGAATTAATATTTAAAATATTTATATATTACACTTAATTGTTGGAAATTAATTTCCATCATATAATTTTTGGATTTTTTTGCCAGTTAAAAAGCACAAGAATAAAATCATGTTACTGAAATAGGTGTAAAGTCAGAGATTTGATTATGCATTTATTTTATTTTTCTACCAACACATCCATAAAAATACAACAAAATTAAAATCAGTGGGAAACCCAATGAGGAAAAATTCTTTCACAACTTTTCGTTTTTTAGCCACATTGACCACAAAAATGCAATGAAATCTTTTTTCGTCATAGCCACACTACACTTGGTGGTTCATATTCTGAAAATGAAAAATCAGTGCACTTGGGGGGCCACTGCAATTCAGAAGCTAATTCACATTGATAATCCTCAAGGAGCACTTCTATATCACTTTTAGCCACGAAGAGACACTGCAGAACACTCTCAGGATTTTTTATAATTTTTTTGAATAAAAAATTCAAAACTTACCTAATCGGGCGCACCGGGAAAACTTCCGAAAACTCTGGTACAGAGCTGGAAAAATCACTTAGTCCTCTAACAGAGCCAGCACTTGAATTATAGAAATCACTGGTGTTAACAAATTCGCGTATTTCTAAAAATTTACAAGACCGCCCCAGCTGAGGTCGGTCTTCCTTCTCGGAGGTAATGTAGAGGAGTAAGGTAAGCCGAGCGACGTACCGACCAGAAGTGAACTCGTGCGAAGAGCTTCGATGCAAGTTTAAATACTCCGTTGAGCGGGGGAATGGCCCCGCTGTATTCTTGGGTTTCACATCTAGAGCCAGAGTTTCCAACGCTCGTTCATGATTGGTTCGCCGGAGGGTAGAGAAGAAACGGACAGGAATGCATCTCTCCTCACACACTAAACAGATTCCGTGGGGTGGCTGTTGCTTGCCGCAGCAGCTTCCAATCCTTCGCCTGCAGCCCTGATTTCCAACAGGATTCCTTCTGCAGCTTGCAAAACTCCTAAAGAGACGCCGGCCGGCCACTTTGCGGAAAATCAATAGCTGACCCCACATTTCTGAATTATTAAAGCTAATTATCGTTATATTTCAGCATCTGGGTCGTTTGATTATCTAAAGTGGAGGAGGCACAAGGAGCTTTTGTGTACGCGATTTGTAAACAGAGGGGTGCAAATGCCATTGATACACATGTTGATGCTGTTATGAACTGAATGATGTTCTTAGAGGATAAAAGTTTGATTTTAAAAGGAATAAGTTCACAATATTTGTTTTCTAATTTAGAGTCAAAAGAGTGAGATTTCAATTCACAAATATTTGAACTGTACATAATCTAAAATAATATGGACAGACATAATACAATTAGATAATCAGTCTGAAATTCAGCTGGAAAAATATCTGGAAATTATTTCAGCTGAATATAATATGAATGGGGATTAATTTGGCGTGGAACCCATTCGTACTAGAGTGGATACAAATCAGAGTTGATTTACATATCCCGGTAGCTATAGAATCAAAAGTTACAGGCTGTGTTTGGCGCGACGATCGGAAACGCATCGGTAGCGTCGCGACGCTCCCTGGCATTTCCTATTTACGTTGCCAGTCCATGACCCGTAATTTTAATGCAATTTACCAACAGACAAACGAATTATCCTCTCTGTCAAACCATCATTTAAGCGATGAACTTGAACTTTATTGGGCTCTCACTATAAATCATCAGCTTTTTCGCCGGCTGCTTTCACTTTCATTCTTAAGTTTATCGCCATGAAATTAGCCGAAGATCAATTTTGTTTGAGAGCTCCGCAAATTTATTTACTGCTAGTAGCAGTTTGCAGTTGGTAAATTTATGAAGCCCTGCGAATTGGATTTTCCAGATTCTAGGTTTTTCGCGCGACTTGTTTCACATAATACCTTTAGTGCAGCTTTGGACGCTGTTATCTCCATGGAAGTGCAGTTCAGTTACGCTAGTCGTAAGCCCATTACTAACCTCAGAATGAGTCACCGACGACCATAAGATTAGATTGTAGCTCCTTTGGGAAGGCGTTTCGCAGCTCCAAATGCTGTTCGTCGTAGTCAATTACCTAGATTTTTGTAACCGCATTTACGGCGCCCTGATTGAACATTGAACATTGCAGAATTATTTATTGATATTGGAGAAGCTGAACTATTTTAAAAAGTGTAGTAATAATAATAGCTTGTACATTTGTAATGTCATTCTTTAGTGATGCTTAAAGGGACTATAATAGTTTTAATATATAGATTTATGTTTTTCTAAATGAATTCAACTGTACACTTTGTATAGATTTCTATACAGCACGTACTGCTTTTTTATAGAAAATGTAATAACCAACATAATTAAATTTTTAACGAATTTACACATGCGGTTCATTTGCACATTTTGTATAACATTCTGTGCATGTCTGTTTATGAGGCTGCTTATTTATCTGTCTACAGCTGCTTTCATTACGGCGATATCTTAATATTTTCTAGGCTACGCAGTAAACAAATTTGTAAGATGTTGGGCAGAAAATGTATGGGAAATCGGTATTTACCAGTGTAGTTTTAAAAGTTAATTAACATTATTCAACTAGCCTAGCGAAAAAATATATATATATATACTATGTGATTACTGAAGAAATTATTCTCTTTAGCAATTTGAAAAGCGAAATGCGCCTTAGAAAAATATTTCAATACGTTATCATTTAGTTCCTACTAAAGATGTGTTGTTCAAAAATTGGTAAGCTCTGTCTAAGATCAATAATTTTTCAACTGTTGAGACATGAGTCTATCATTTTCATGAAAAAAATATTTTGTCAGAGCTTTGCTCTTATTCTGGTATATTTGCCGAAATACACCGCTCAAACGACTCAATTGATACTGATCAACCGTTATCGATTCTCCAGGCTATATCATAGCTATATACAGCACTTTTTGGCTCCTATAAGATTCACAATATAACTTTTTTGTCCTTTATTGCCTTCTGGCCTTATTCATTCTTGAATAATTCATTCGGCCTTGGTCTAACTTTATACTTTGGTTGTGATGTAGCGAAGTTGCAAGCCTCATCTGGAAAACCTTATACTACTTCCTTAAAATTATTGTACATTAAAGTATGACTTCTTCTCTTATCGCTTTCTATATGGCTTTACTCATTCTTGAGTAATTCGGCCAGACTCGCTGGACTACCCAGCTTAAGCCTTTGATTGAGAAGTAGCAAAATTGGGAGTCTCGTTTGGAATACACCACCCTACTTTGTCAAAAGTATTATATATATAAATATGACTCTTCGTCTCCTTTGCTTTCTTTTTGTCTTTTTTGCTTTCTTGATCAGTTGATTTAGCCGCACTGGACAACTCAACTCCAGCCTTTGGTTGAGAAGTAGCGAGGTTGCAATGTTCTTCTGCAAAGCATATTATTTATTGACTTTCCGTGAATTCTTGAAAAGTATGTCCACAGGGATTAAGAAGGGTCAAAGCCAGTTTGGACAACTGAATGTGATGATAATACCTCAATCTTGTCAATGTGTTTCAGAATTTTATTTTTGTGCAATTTAAACAGTTTAAAAGTTCCACAGCTATAGATATAGAAGGCACATGGATTTGGCAAACCGTATTTATTAGTTTTTCTATCAATAAGCAAGTTTTAGAATTCCTATGATTGCATTCGTAAAAGACAAGATTCAAATCTCCGCCAAGTCTACATTGATAAAGTGGAGAGTCTACTTCAAATCAATATTATGTAAAAAATCCTTTTTTGTTTTGTCGTTCAATCAGCTTTTCCCTGGTTCACGGTTTCAGTTCATAAGTAACTCAATGGGCTTGTATTCGCAAGGGTCTCTTGTGTTAAAGTAGGATCTTCATCCAGTGTTGCCTTCACTTCTTCATCTTAAATGTTTTTGGACTCTCTTGAACGAGGCTTGTCTTCGACAATAAAATCATCATTCATACCTCGTCATTATTTATCTTTGACGAATTTTCACCAAAACTTTCATCAAGCAAAGATTGCGTAATAGCACACTGTTCTTTTATTTAAGCTAAAATCTTTCGCAAATTCTGGTTAGTTAACTCAAACTTTAATATAGTAAATAGTAGAGTAATTAAATAAAGTTAAACCAATATAACGTAAAATTGATTGACAAAGTACCGAAATCAGCTGCCTAACCGCTAAAGCTTAGAAGTTTGAAGCGGACCGGACTAATTTGTACTCGCAATGAATTAAAAGAGCGTATAAGAAGAAGTCGAGTACTTTAAATTCTGTCTCCAGAAAAAACATAGTGCTCTTAATTAGTAATATTAAGTTATACAGAAATTTATGCAATATATCAAAACCATGTATAATAGCAACATCTGCTGATCTGATCGTTAATAATAAATAAAAATCCAAAAAATTCTGCCTAATCATATCCAAGTTTGGTATAATCATTTATTAATCTTTACGAATATATCAGTAGCTATTTTAATATAGAAAATACTTTGATATCAAATTCGTATCGTGGCATCTTTAGCCACATCCTTATGAATAGATTTAGACAAAATCATGTATCACTTTTAGAGGAAGAAAATAAATCATAATACTGAATGCTCGAAATAAAATCACGGTAATTTGTAGCACGTGGAAGTCATACGTTCTATGGTCACGTATAATTCCATATGAGACGTGCGTCATCCTATCTTCGAGTAAACATCTAAACGATAGCACTTAAAATATGGAAAACAATAAGCCGACAACGATAACGTCTGAAAGTTCGACACATTCGGTCCTCTCGCAAAAATGAAATGAAATGTGTTTAACCCCGTAAGACCGACTGAATTAAAACTAGTGGATAAACTTTAGATCCAATTGGTATCCTATTAGCACTAACGAATGTTTTTACTCATTGATATGAATAGCGTGACCCATCCTATTTTCTAAAGAAACAGCCACAAAACTCATAAAAGTGGTAACACCCTCCAAATGAAATTTATTCCACTTTCAAGAAACTCGGTGAGGCATCCCAAGAAATCGCTACTCCCATTTGAGCGTCAGTGAAACAGACCGGCATCCGTCCAATTTCTCCCGCTGTATCTGCGTGGATAATTTGAAATTCTTCAGACATGTAATTTTCAGTGAACTAGTTCAGGGATTTTCCAGCCTCGTTCATAACATACATTCCGTGATCTTATTGAAGCAGCCAGTTGAATGAATTGTTCTTCTCATCTGTGCTCGCAGTTGAGGTAAACGCGCAATAGAGGCAGCAGCAGCAGCAGCAGCAATGGCACGGCAGCGGCAGCAGAGGCTGAGGCACAATCAAAGGCAGGCCACTCGTGATTTTCTACACTTCCTATTTTCATCGCATTTTTTATCCACCCATTGTTCTCCAGCCACGAGATCTTTATCTCAAATGCACCTGCTAATTCCAAACAATTTATTTATTTTGTGCAATATCTCCTCTGATACTTCCGTGAGATTTACACGCAAAGAACCTTGGTGACTGATTCTTAAAGTTCAAAGCTAAGAGCATCTAGGAAAAAATACATACACTATTTTGTTTAAATAATCATTAAAGTTTGCGAGAAGGCGTCTTTATTCATGACTTATATTTCCTACTTAGAATTTAGTAATGTATTATCTTTTGTTTTATCTTCCAGGTATTGTTAATACTTTAATTTTTTTCTGCAACTCATTAACATGGCGTCGCAGTGGGTTTTCTCATTTACATTTCATCAGTTTATTGGCAGTACAACTTCGATATTTTATATAGAATCAATTTGTATTGCCTAACTAAATGTTGAGGCTTCGAATTTTATAATGTATAAACACTTTCCGGACATAAGATTTGAAGTGATTGAAGAAGAAACGTCGCTTAATAAGCAGCTTGAGTAGCTTTATTTTTAATTTAAACTGTTCTGGACAAGCATTGGTTTATAATGAATTAATTAGGTATCCCTTGCGCATTGCTATGTGATTGATATTTATCTGTAGGTTAAATTGCGTACTTTAAGAATGTTTAATTATAAGCTAAGCGCATAGAATTTAAATTTAAGTATTCTGTTTACCTCTGCATTAATTGAAGGTATGCTTGATTGTTAAAGAATTTGGATTTCTATCATGAGATAATAATTTTGGGAAAAGTTTTATTATTCTTTTAGCGAAAAATTTTTGGTTATCTTTAATTTATTCGGCCATTACTTATAAGTCCTATTAAAACTAAATTAATCTGCAGGCTCATTCAAACCACAGAGGCGTCTCGCCTTTTAATTGATGGAGAGAATCGATTTCATCTTGCAACTTTTAATAATTAAAACCCATTATATCGACCTCAGTTAACTTGAGTGAGCAAGGTGCATTTACATGCAGCCCTTGTCACCAGCTTGCATTGTACTTGCTAAACTAGGGTCACATAATTCACTGTATTATATTATCATCTTTGTGGCTGAAATGAGAAAAGGGATTACGCTACATCTCCTGCGACGTAACAGCTCCCTGCATACAAATTATAAAAAAAATCAATAGGGATTCATTTAAAGTTCCAAGTAAATCAAACATTTGGAAACGTGGGGAAACGTATGACACATAAAAATCAATGCAGATTAAATACAATAAAGGCAAGCAAAATACAAATTAAAGTTTATAAATAAAACAAAGCATTTGCTGAATTCTGAGTTGTTTCCCTCGCTTCATAACGGCACCGCGGTGTAACTCCTCGTTAGAAAATAGTTTTATAGAAAAACACGAGGCTTGTGATAAAGTTGTAATTATTCAGTCAGCGTTATGCTTTAATTGTACATTTTATTTACATAAATCTTGGTTTTTATTTAATAAATTTCGCTATCATCCTTATAATAACGGTTCAAGACATAATCTCACGCGCTTTTATTTTTATAAAATCATGCGGTTTGCAGCGCGCATTATCATTTTTATGAAAAATGTTAAATTACGATTTTTTCCTTTTGTAGTCGTGCATTCAACTGCCACTGCAGAATGTGTTTTATTCCCAATGTTTTGTTCGCTAGGGCTTAATTAAATTTATAAATTCATTTTACTTTTATTGCGTGTTTGAACATCTCAAATTAAAATATCTCTCATCGCGTTGCAATATTCTTACGTTCTAATGAAAATGTATAAAATCGTTCTTAAAGATAAGCTGATTTTTAATTTGCTCTTGACTTCACAGCCGCAGCTTTAATAAATAGGTATTGCTCGCTGCGAAACAAAGGTGTTTTATATAACACATACTTGCAGTTCTATGCAAATTCGGTTTCCTGGAGCACCGACAATAAAATTACTATGTCCTACAGCTTAATTTATAATATTAATTACAGATAATGACAGGCTTGGCTGTGCAGTCTGCAAGTGCTTCCTTGCATTTCCAGGCATAAAAAACAGATTTTAAAAAATACTAATAATTCTCTGCCCGCGCGTGTGTTTGCGTGAAAGGAGCTTAAACGTCGTGATGATGACTTTGCGTAATATCAATAAAATTTATAATCTTAGGAATTATTTTATGGTTAATTAACAAGTTTTGAACATTTCTCCGATAATAACTTATGCTATAAAATAGCATTAAGTTCACATTTTTCGAATTTATTTGCGATGCTCGGTTTTATTTCAATGGATGGATAGTAAAATTACGATTTTGATTGAGATATGCCTTTAGTGGGCGATGTAGCGGTTTTTCGCTGCTTTCAGCTTAGTTTCGAGCTAAGCTCTTTTTACAGCCTATTGTGAAATTTTGTGTGCTAAAGTAAATGCAAAGCTCGAAGTTAACTCGGAATGGGCCATTTATGGTCTATGGGAAGCAGTCAAGCTTAAGCTAAAACGGTTTACAACCAAATAGGGAATATTTTATCGACAAAACATTTAAAACTTCAATAGCTTGAAATCTACGAATATTATATTTTAAAATCAAATTTGTAACTGATTTTGACTCCAAGTAATTGCTGTTCGTAAGTGATTATAGATAGTGCGGCAAATCAAGCAAGGTCAATTTATGTTTAGTTGCATTTATCATTACCAATTGCCGTACCTAAAGTTTGATTCTTCTCTTACAACGCGAAACTGACTCATCTTGCGTGATTTTCCAACAAATCTAACGTAAGCTTGTCTATAAAAATTAATTGCATCCAATTTTTTTAGAAGTGACCTGCGTGAGATAACACGTAAGGAAGGATTCATAATTAATTGCGAGTAAAGGCTAATGTTTTATTCATCTAATCACAAAATATTTGATAAATCAATGTGCTCAGCAACATTTGCAATGATAATAAATTCACTGGTTTTCTCGTAAAATTTGTTAATTAACTTGATATATTGGCTTATTACGACGGTATTAATTGTAACTAATTTCCTATTAGTTCGGTATTCAACAATAAAAAAGTAAACAAGTTATGACGGCGAAATAATATTTTAAGTAAATAGGTTGTAATTTCAATGCTATTTCAGATGTGATACTCAAGGCTGAGTGCAGTTTCATGTGTAACAGACTGAAATGTAATTAAAATTACGACTATTAATTAAATCAGAATCCTTTCGGAACTGTGCTAAGCGAAAAGCGAATCATGTTAGGCTGTTATTATTATTTTTCAGCGGCTCGGGCATGCCTATGGGTTCAAAACATAACATCAAACACATAAACACGTGGTTTTTGTATCGGATATACAACAGGTGCCAAGATTCTAAGCTAGCGTAGTTAAAAAAAGACAGAAACCCGTTCCAGAAATGTGCTTGTAAACAGAAATTAGCACGTCGAATCGACGAAAAAAGGTATGAAAAGGATGAATTACCTTGAATCCGGAGACGTTGCCGTTGAATCGAGTTGGAATGAAACCCTGTGAAGGCTAGACGAAGACACAACGCGGCACGCCGCGACGCCGACGTCTGTATTGCGATTTGTGCCGATATTTAATGGCATCATCACCCTCCAATGATGCAATGCGCACGCCAGACCTACCCCTATGCAAGTCCGCTCTTTCAGCGTCTGGAGCTATTGAACCAAATCAAGAGGAGAGACGGCAAGTGGAGGCATGCACACACCACGTACGCATTCACTTAGTGTTCCCGCGTGTTTTCCCTTTCAATTTCTTTTTGATTCATACTTGGAGAATAGATTGCTTTGTTTTCTCGCGAAGAGCGCTCTAAATTGCGATTGAAATGCGAGCTTTTGAATTAAATGCACTTGCTATCTTAATTAAGCTGAAATGGAAAAAGTCAATCTGCAATCTGTTTGAATAGAATCTGATGTTGGATTATTTTTTCGCTTGTACCATCTTTTAAAGTGATGATTGGATTTTGTACCTTTTGTAAATTTGTTTTATGAATTGGCAGAGCTACCTCTTAAATTTTATTGAATTTAACTGAATTTCCGAAATAGTCGCTTCCTTTCTGCTTCTGCATGTCTTTGTAAATACAAATTCCTTTTCAGTCATCGTTTAAGAAAACCTTTATAAGAGCTAATTTATAGTGAACTGTGTCTTTTTATTTAGTTGGAAATTAAAGCAAACAAATGAAACGAAGGCACTAATTTAAAAAGTCTACACATCGTGGAGAGTCAAGAACGTAACTTTGATATCTTCTCGATTCCACGATCCCCTTGAGCATTGGTGTATGCAATTTAGCCAACATAATTACATCAATATTTTCATTTAATTAATTCCCCTGGAACGTAATTTTCAGGGTAACGCTCGAACTAGTTGCATAACACAAAATGAACGTTTGCCTGTGCCTCTGCTGATCCTGCGATTGTTTTAAATATTAATCGCTGGGTTGTGCGCTGTGCCTATAAAATCATTTAATAAGTCGTAAAAATGCCTAGTATGTAATAAAAACTTGTTAAAAATGTTTTATCGACTCGCAGAATGCCAACTGAATAACAATCAACCAAGATTTCAGAAGAATTGCACTTTGTAGCGTTCACGTTGTTTTCTCGAAAGGTCAACCGAATAGCTTCCTTACATCGGTTCACGCGGATGTTCAAATGTAAATTTTAACATTCAACTTGACTGAAATCTGTCAAGTGAACTTGGCCTCTTTTGAGCAGCCGTCAGATTGGATGATGTAACGGAGAAAGTAATTGTGTTCCTTCTTCCGCTAAATAATTTTTGCACTCGTAATTCTGAAACGGAAATAATGAAACTGAAACCATTAAGTCATGTAATTATTCACTTTTACAAGCTTAGATAATTTTATTAATTACGGGACGTCGCACGTCCGACTCGTCGCAAGTCCGACTCGTCGCCGCTCTTACTTTTAGTTTTATTAGAGGTATTTCCTTTTTCTTAATGAGCCAATTTATTTTAAAACTTAATACAAAACGCAGCGGTCAGTGGCTGCAAAGAAAGCTACAAAGAATCACGCAAAAAATCTAACCGTTGACGATTTATGTACGTAAATACCACACACACACACAGATATATATATATATATATATATATATA
>JAWQRO010000122.1:0-54812 GCA_033557835.1 Helochares maculicollis
GGAATTTCGGCAATTGTAAGTACAAGTTGTGAATCACTTGTCCACAGGCCGACGACTAAGGCAAACCGACCGCTTTGGAGACTCGCCTTGGCCCAAATGTAAATATTTTACGATCCGCTAAATAAAAGACTAAGGATGACGAATGTCTAATCTAAAATTCCGGGCTGACGCTATTTTGTAAACTCAGATTTAATTGTCTAACCGCAAGAGTCGCTTTCTCGACTAGTTTGAATATAATAGGCTCTCCAATAAGTTTTCGGTTCGATAAGAGAGGGCGCTGCTACTAGCCTAATTTTTT
This sequence comes from Helochares maculicollis, assembly GCA_033557835.1. Taxonomy (NCBI): domain Eukaryota; kingdom Metazoa; phylum Arthropoda; class Insecta; order Coleoptera; family Hydrophilidae; genus Helochares; species Helochares maculicollis. Next base: position 299 of record JAWQRO010000122.1, read on the forward strand.
TTGGTTATGTTGGTACACTGTTCATATGAACGTATGTAAAGTTTCATTTCATACTCTCAATTCATTCTTTGTTTACAAGCCATTTAGTATCGACGTGTCACAGTATTTTGTCACAATAAATCAAGTACAGTGCCGTGATTGCATTTTTATTTTTGGAAGGTTTCAAAGCAAAGGAAATTTATGAACGAATGTTGAAAGTGTGCAAGGACTTTTCGCCTTCAATTAGTACAATAGAAAGATGGGTTGTTTAATTTAAACATGGTCGTGTAAGCCTTGAAGACCATCCACGTCTAGGATGTCCAAAACAGTAACAACACCAGAATTAAAGTTCGAATTGTCGGAGCATCCACCGTATTCACCTGATTTGGTCCCTGGCTCTTCCATCTATTTTCAGACTTAAACAATTTACGCCTGGCAAGCGCTTTTCATCAAATGATGAGGTCGGGCAAAGACTTAATCAAGATTTCAAGATCTAAAAACAAGAATTCAAAATGAAATTCAAGAGAGCAAAAATGTACATGTCTATAACTCAATATTAAATCCTCATTACGACACATCATGACAATATATTATCATGAATTTTTATAAACATTTTTATAACTGCCAACAATAAAGGCAAACACTCCGTGGAATATAGTAGGATTAAAATCGTCCTCGTAAAATTCTTAAACTCGTTAAACTGGATACCCTAAGAACCATTAAGATTCGATATCAACCTGGAAGTCGAAAAAATGTTGTGCTCATTTTAAAATCCAACCACAGAGGCCAATTGTAGCCAATTCTACCAGGTGCGCAATTTTAAAATGTCGTTTTTTCATGAAAAATACGGAATTATTTAAGAACAATGGTAAAACATTTTTAATTCAAAGTACTGGCCCTCGCTTTTTACACATTTTATCCATCTCCCGGGCAATTTATACATACCATTCCTCTTGAATCAATGGTTTGATATCGTCTAGTTTAATCTTTGACATATCAACCCGTTGGCTCAAGCAATCGCTAAATTTCATCTGCTTCAATAATTTCTTTTCCTTATCGCTGAAACGATTGTCTTGTTCTGTAGTAGTTCCCGTATACATTATCATGAGGGCTTAGTTAAACAATCCAAAATAAAAAACTAACTAAGTATAAGCAACACAAGTAAATGATGTTATTAAAAATAGTCTTTCTTTATTGTCCTTAGAGCGAGATTTGGATTTGCGACCTTTAGAGACGGATTTTCTAGAGCCATTAGAGGAGCGAGATCTTGATCTGGATTTGTTCCTAGATTTGACCCTGGAGTTTGATTTGGATCTCTTCTGTTCGCATTTCTAGTAAGCTATTTGGGATACCAGTGCGGTTCGCCTGTGCTGATATGAGGAGAGTCCACAGCTCCGCCAATTCTAAAAGAAAGCTTCAACTTTCATTGATATCCATTCATCGAGCCATTTTTGTACATCCACGACAGTTTTGAAGTTTTGCTCAGCCAGTGCGTGTCCCATCGATGAGAAGAGGTGATAATCAGAAGGCGCCAGGTCTAGTGAATACGGCGGGTGAGGTCGGAGTTCCCAACCAAGCGAAGAAATCGTTTCTTTGACCACTTTAGCTGAATGTGCAGGAGTGTTGTGATGCTGTGGAATGACTTTGCCGTGTCTGCGAGCCCGTTCTGGGCATTTTTCGATCGATGCTTGGTTTAAATTGATCATTTGTTGTCGGTAGCGGACGGTATTAACAGTTTCACCGGGTTTGAGAAGCCCTTCTGATTCCACCACACACACAGGATTGTCTTTCTCCCAAAACGATCCGGTTTTGTACTGGATGTTGATGGTTATCCACGATTTCTTACATTTGGGATTCTCAAAATATATCCATTTCTCATCGCCAGTTACAACCCGATGCAAAAAACCCTTTTTTTGTGGCGTAAATACAGCATTTCGCACAAAGTTTTCGTCTTTTCTCCTATCGCTCGTTCAGTTTGTGTGGAACCCATTCTCCAACCTTTTGAATTTTCCCAATGGCTCTTAGGCGATCGAAAATGACTTACCGTGTGACAATTAACTGCTCCGCCATCATTTGTTGTGTTTGTGTATCATCGTCGTCCAATAATGCTTCTAATTCGTCTTCAAACTTTTTGATCGATTTTCACGTTCTTTGTCGATAACATTAAAATCGGCACTTTTAAAACGTTGAAACCAGCGTTCACAAGTCTTGACAGTTGGAGCAAGGTCGCCGTAAATCTCCACAAGAATTCGATGACTTTCCGATGCCTTTTCCTTTTGATTGAACTCGTAAACAACCAAAGGAATATGAATATTTTCAGTCTTGACAACAAAACGACATTTCAAATTTGCGCAGCTGGTAGCGTAGCTGTAAAAAAATCAAGAATTGTTTAGATTAACAGGTACTTTCGGTAATCGGATTTGGCAGCGCTGCGATTCTGCATTCCGAAATGGTAGAAATGGATTCAAGGGTGCTCGAGTCGTAAAATTCGAAGCCCGCGACGTGATCGGAAGTTCCCAAACAATTAAACGTTACACAAATTACAGCAGATAGGATTTTAACCCGATATCCTGTTCTGGGTGTCATCCAGCTAAATGGGGCGCTAATGCATCGGCTGCCTTCTCAAAATATTGCTTGGAAATAACGAAGTCACGCACGTAGCGCGTTTTGATGTAGAAGAGCGAATTTAACAAATTACCGTCATCACATGTACACTTCAAGGCGTTGTTATCTTTCGCTGATTCTAAACTAATTCCAAGGCGGTTCGAATGTAATAAATTTCATTGTCTCCTCCCGGTGGTCCTGTTGGGAGGCGGAGAGAAAACAAGGCTCAAAATGACGAGGTGCATCGCGACTAGGACCCCACGAGCTCTTCCTGCCGCGCAGTCCTCACGGTGTAGTCCTACCAGCATCTGCCACAACTTCACTTCCACTTTATGTCGCAGCCAGCCAATTATTGTTAATAGCTTTGGCATAAGGCGTCTTCAAATTCAAAATTTCAAAATGATTTCTATGAGTGAACTTAATAAATAAACAGTAAATTTGAAATGGTGCAAAATGGGAAATTGTATACAATAAGAATCGCTATGAAATTAAGAATGTCATCCTTGTTTGTATTCAAATTTCATGCGTCTGTTTTTGTGGTCTGGCTGAGGTCTTAATAAATCAAAAATTTTCCGCTTTTGTTTCGTCCGTTCTTTCTGCGTGCTCTCGGAAAATTTATTTCCATTTTAAGAAGTATGCGGATGACGACAGATGGTTCTATCAGCGTAAATCAAATTAAAATCGGTGACGACCTTTTTCCGAATGATACTTTGCAGCTTGATCAAAATCCTCGGCCTTGAAGGGTTCGCCCCCTAACTCCTTAGTATTCGAAAATAAAAACAGTGCATGTAAATAACCACGGCAGGCCGTTGTCTTCACTTATACCTTAAACATTTGTCTGCTTTGGACTTTCGAGTCCTTAAGAAATCCATTCGGTCTCTTGATAGGAAGGCGAAACACTTCCTCGCAGAACATATTTCACTTGAAAGTTCAGCGCCGGTTTTGTACTCAATGTTGATGGTTGTCCTGGCGTTACCCACGATTTATTAGGTTTGGGATTCTCAAAATACATCCATTTTTATCGCTAGGTACAATCCGATGCAGGAGACCCTTTCTTTTGTGGCGTAAATGCAGCATTTCGCACAAACAAACTCTGCCTGATTTTCTAGATTTAAGCATAATAAATTACAAATGATTCCTTGCAAATTCATAACTTACGAATTTCCATTCGCATTTTGCCAGATGTTCCATTTTTGATTTTAGTCTCAAGAACCTCGATTTTACCTCGTGGATTAAATATTTTCAGCTTTGCTCGCTCGTGTTGCAATTTGTATTTTATGTGTACAGTTCTCTGGAGACAAAATGGAATTATCCGACATATGCTGGTGAAAAACTGTCGCCGATAACCTTATTTTACTGGATTGCAAACAAAACGTAGAAATTTTGTTTGTTATATTTAGTAAATCTTGATAGAGAGACTTCGAAAAATCTGCCTGATTTTCTAGATTTAAGCATAATAAATTAGAAATGGTTCCTTGCAAATTCATATCTTTTAAGTCTCAAGATTCTTGACTTCACCTCTTGGTTTTAACATTTCCAGCTTTGCACGTGTGGCAGTATGTACCAGGTGCGCAAGTTTAAAATGTTTTTTTCATGAAAATACACAATTCTTTAACAACAACAGTAAAACATTATTTATTCAAAGTATTAGCCCTCGCTTTTCACATATTTTATCCATTTCTCGACCAATTTATGGATACCATTCCAATAGAAAGCTTCAACTTTCATTGACATCCATTCATCAAGCCATTTTTGTACGTCCTCGAAAGTCTGAAAGAGTTGCTCAGCCAGTGCGTGTCCCGTCGATGAGAAGAGGTGATAATCAGAAGGCTCCATGTCTGGTGAATACGGTGGGTGAGGTAGTAGTTCCCAACCAAGCGAAGAAATCGTTTCTTTGACCCATTTTGGCTGAATGTGCAGGAGCGTTGTCATGCTGCGAAATGACTTTGCCGTGTCTGCTAGCCCATTCTGGCCGTTTTTCGACCAATGCGCGGCTTAAATTGATCATTTGTTGCCGGTAGCGGACGGTATTAACTGTTCCACCGGATTTGAGAAACCCTTCTGATTCCACCACACACACAGCATTGTCTTCCTCCCAAAACGATCCGGTTTTGTACTCGATATTGATGGTTGTTCAAGCGTTACCCTCGATTTCTTGCATTTTGATTTCTCAAAATACATCCATTTTTCATCGCCACTTACAACCCGATGCAAAAAAACCCTTCTTAGCGAAGCCTATTTAAATCTTGCGGTTTATCTGGCTTCTTCCTTCCTACAAATGCTCCGACCAAGCCAAAAGTTTGTATCTACTAAATTTTCCTAGGTTTCAAAACGACTATAAAATTGCAGTTCACTTCATACATTAGCACAACCGCCAACTTTACTTGTATATAAGAGAAGTGCGAACACATCTAGATATAAAATCTTAAGTAGACGCTTTTAATTACCGAGGACGTAAGAAACATATTGCCACTAGAAGACAAATTTTAATTATCCAATAATTGAAGACACATTTTAATTACCTACTATCATGTATAAAAAGTTCTATTTTAAAAATAAATTGCACCTCAAAGTGCTCAAGTTGTCGAAGCAGCACTATCTATACGCTGACGTTAGAACCAAATTGATAATCATGCACCTTCGACCCAATTTCTTCATGATAATATGGTAGCATCCGATCCGATTCTCAAATTCCCTTTTCTAACCGCTTTCACTTTAAATAATGCCATTAAAATGCATCGATTTGCTACCTTTTCAGGCGATTCAAACGTCCCGCTTGATTCGCCGTTGCCATGGTTACCGAAGCTATGTTTCCAAACATGACCAATTTTCAACAGCAAAAGAGAAGCACTTTAATAGTTTATTACTAGGATAACAACAAAAATGGTAGTGTTGGAAATCTATTCGAAATGCTTAAAAGACGAGTATAAATCTAAACTGTGCTCCAAAGCGACGATTTTTGTTTGCGTTATAAACGTTGTAATGGTAATCGTACCGCTTGTTTTTGCATATCGAAGCAGAGGTACGAGAACATTCTGGGTGAGAGCTTTGTGAATACTAAACGCATTTGGATGTTTTAGGATTTTGGTTGAAGCACGATACGTTTTACGAACAGCCAGACATTCGTTTCAAAGGCGAATATTTGTTTTTCGGGCTCACCAATAACATCAGTCATCCGCTTATCTGTAGCAACTTCCCATTCAATAGCGACTTTCCAGACAATTGTGATAAAATAAAGGTTGTGCTTTACCTTGTTCTTACATTGCAGTTACTCTTCAGCAGTTAGAACGAAACTTATTTCGGATTAATTTCAGGCAAGGGAGGTGGACCGCAATTTCGATGGTAAATACGACTGCTTAGAAATAGAGTTTAACGTAAATCTTCCAGAGGCAGCGTTGCAATTAACAGCGTTCAGCTTCTTGCTGACAATCGATTATAGGTTGCACGTAGAATGCCCCTTGCGGTTGCAATCGGGGATACTCCTCCAAAGTGAGGTTCGGAGCGACGTTTCAGAAATCAACGCCATTTCAGAACTCGTTTTGTCACAAACGTATCCGCTTGCATGCCACTCGAATATAAGAGACACCCATTACGACGTCTCTCCGATAGAAGACGAGCATAATTTAGATAGTTATAGAATTGAGTACTTACTCCAACGTTACTTGCGAAGGAATCGTAAGTCGATGCTTTACGAAGCTGATACAAAGGCAACGGTAAAAATATTTTCTTTTTATTTTCAGTAACAACTCACCTTAGGAACATATATACAACTTATATTACAAATATCAAACGGGAATTGCGTATCAAATTACATATCAGCTACCCGATTCAGGGGTTTTACTACAAACCTGGCTTTTGGCAAGTGATAAAAAATGCTTGGATCCAGTACTTCACGATTTACATAGCGTTCGCTTGGATTATGAACAAAGTCAAGAACTACGTCTTCGAAAAAAGGCTTATTTTGTATTACAAATTGTCTCCAATAAAAAAACACGTTTGATATATTTTACACGTTGCATTTTGTACATCAATATAGACTAGGTAGTCCTGGTTGCTTCAACTCCGCTCGCCTGTTGTCTTCTAACACGAGCGTCGTTTGCGCTAAATCGTTGACGTCGACGAATAAATATCTATATTCATAATTGCCCGAGTCGTTCTGAAACAAAATTGACAAATGAGCTTCGCTGGTGAGTACTTGCAGTGGGATCGTACCTCCATCATTTCTAAGTTGACTGTACCCTTGTGGAAGGCCCCTTGCAGGTAAAATCGCATCCGTAGGTACTTTTTGCCGTCTTTCTCGTACGTTAAGTGTGATACATGTTGTCTCCTCCCCCGCCTTGTTTCCTCACCGAACACCGTTATGGGGTAGCCGAGCTTATCTTCAACTCTGGTATCGCTAATACACTTTTTGGCGGCTTTGTTGTAAACGTTGTTAGGGCTTTTACTGGAAAATAATTCGTTGAAAACGGCGTAAAACAACGTTCCTGTGACTCCCACGCCTTTGGACAAAAGAAATAATTCTTATGAATCAACAGCCACAATAATCAGGTCTAATGATCGCTTCTGCTTAATCTAGTTTTGTTTAAGAATAGTCGGCATGTAGTTCCGTAACGTTCGTTCGCATTCATCTGAACGATACTTACCAAGTAATATTATGCCTAGATACGACACGGTTTTCGTCGTCTCTTTCACTTTTTCGCCTAATGGTTTAACATTTGTGTCTAATTCAGTTCTGGTGCTTGTAGAAAGCGTATTTTCCTTGTCGCTTTTATACCTCCTTAATAGTTGATAACCTAAATGTTTGCATTCTGAGACAGCTACGCGTTGGCTTTTGATTAAGGGGCAAATCGCTCTAAGGGTTAACATATTTTACTATTGTTTTGTGAGTACAACTATATTTAATTTAACAATTAGTTATTGTTTAGGAAGGTCTGGTTTTCGGAAACATAACCTTACTTTCTCGCTTTTCTCTTCTTCTTGTTCTGCTTGGCAAACGCCTTTTACCTATTTGTGACCTATTTGTATGAATAGATGTCGGATCGTTTAAGGTGGAATGAAAAAACGACTATTATCGTAAAATCTAAGATCTGTAACTACTTTTGAGGTATGTTGGGCTACTAGAAGTACTTTTTTATCCAATTTTTTCAAGTTTGTCGTTAAAATAGTGCTACCAAGTTGTAATTTTTGCCACAGTTTGATCGCATAAGACGCATAACGATCACTCCTTCGACTCCCGCGTAAATAATTTCACTGCGCATGTCCGAATTGTTACTAATCTGGAAATGGTATTCTAAGAACAGCTGACCGAAAGTGTGACTGTACATGCACGTATTTTCGCTTACTTATACTTATTTCAATACTAAGTGTTTTAATAACGTTAAAAATGAGTAAGAGAGGTGGTTTTTATTGTGCAGTTCGAGGCTGTGATACAAACAGCAACAAAAAACAATTTAGCTTGTTAAAAATACCAGGAGACGAAGACAGGTAAACTTATAATATCTGCTTTTTAATACGTTAAAAATAAAAGTTCAGCAAAATGTGTGTAGATATTTATATTTATTGTTACTATTTAAGAGTAAGGAGTGGCTTAGAAACATAAACAGGGAAGATTTGCTAAAGAAAGATTTGAACCTTGTGAGCAAATGCTATAAAGTTTATGGAAAGCATTCCTAAATGACTTAAGGAACCGACTGCAAGAAAATGCAGTGCCTACAATATCTCTCAACAAAGAGGAATGTAATTTAAACATTTTCAGTTTCAATATTGATAAACCATCAGGTAAGATATTTTTAATCAGACCTTTCGTTTTACTTAAAACTGTTACGTTGGGAAGAAACTAATTGATTGTAAATATAACTCTTTGGTTGTTATAAGAACTTTCACATTTATCGATATTTGAAAAAACTTTTAGCGACATCCGAGCCATCAGATCTGTAGACTACCGAGCTCCCTGAACCTTCAACATCTCAACCCTCAAGTACCAGCACTGCTACCCAAACAATGCAAGCTCTTTCAATTTCCAGTCCATGGAAACAAAAATTGTGACAAAAGTTGGACAATGTGAAGGCTTCAAAAAGGTTACTGAAGCAGACAGGGAATATTTATAATGAAGAAAATGAAGGAGAAGAACTTCAAACATTACAAAAATTAAGTGGTAAATATTTAAATGAACCACTTAGGAAATTAATAGAAATGCAAGTTTTGATGTTAGGGAAGGAAAATCAAGGTCGTAGGTACAATTCGTTTACAAAACAATTTGCATTGATAGTTCATTTTATGGGCCAAAGGTTTTGGGCACTTTAATAACTCTCCCATCGATCACTACTTTGCATCGTTGTACACAAAAGTGGATTTGATGAACTTGCCTTAAAGAAAATTTCTCTAAAACTAAATCATCGAAACAATAAGGAAAGAGAGTGTGCCCTCGTAATAGATTAAATGAATATAAAAACTATTTCTACAATATATCTAACAATGAAATTGTAGGGGTGCATAATTTAGGCCACTTCAGGCAATTTAAACCTGCAAAATATGGGGTTTAAGTTGAGGGGAATAAATGTAAATTGGAAACACCCCTTTTTGCAAAGTAATTGTACAATGGACGATTTAAAAATGTTGATTTTTAAACATATTGATTATTTAAAACAAATTGATTATATAGTTAAAGTTGTAATTACAGATTCAGGTGTAAATTATATAAAATTTACTAAAAAAGTTGGTTTACAAAATGATTGACCATATTTCTTTGTCAATCGTTTAATAATCGTTTGATCTTTGTCACCTAGTAAAGGCAACAAGAAATAATATTTTAATTAACAATTAAAACTACAGTGGTATAATAACCAAAAAAGAGCATCTTCAAACATTTTATGATCTAGACAACTCAAAAACAGTGGATTTGCACCAAAATTGTCTAATATTCATTTAGATCCTAACGGAATTCAAAAAATGTGTCATATGCTGTCCAACTATTTAGTAGGAGTGTGGCTATTGGCATGGAGTTGTTTTTAACATCTAGACAACTTCCGGAAGAAGCTATAGAAACAATAAGTTTTACTACAAATATGAATGCTTTATTAGATGTAGCGAACTCATACAATTGCAACTTTGGGACCCCTGAAAATATAGCATTTCTGTAAGAAATGAAAAATATATTTTTAAATAATAAGAGAGGGGGGGGGCAAAAATGCTACCAGGCATATGAAATTTATGCAATGTTGGGTTGTAACAATAAATACCTTCACACAGCTTTGGGACAAAATGGGAAAAGGGGATTTAATTACTCATCGTTTGAATTCAGATCCGATTGAAAATTTTGTGTGAACAATTCGTCAACAGTGTGGAAATGCAACAAACCTCACGTCTATACAATTTACACGTGCATTTAAAAAGTTATTTTTATTGCAATATTTTGAACATTCTCAAGGTGCAAATTGCTTAGATAATTTAAGCCTTGCTCTAGAATCAATATTGGCCATACAAACAGAACGTCACCATCACAAATGATGCGACTACTAATACAAACGTATTCGCAGTACATACTGCTGATTACAGGGAACTGGATATACCTACAACGAACAAATTGGTCCATATTAGTGGGTACTTATACAACAAATGTTTGATACAACATTCATGTGAGACTTGTAAAAATGACTGTTTGAGTAATTTAAATGAAACAAGTTTATTTACTCATCTGAGAAGTTTCCATACCACAGCTAAAAATGTGTTTCGCAAGTTTGTTGTGACTGCTCATGCATTTGTATTATATGTAATAAAACTAGAAGAAATGTTTTTGAAAAAATTGATTCGGTAGCTGCAGACGTAAAAGTTGGCCAATTAAGGTAGTTGCTGAAAAGTATTAAATTTGAACATCCACGTTCTCAATTTCCTTTACAATATTTAATTCATTTACTTATTTGATTTAGAATTTTTACAACTTTCAAACAATCAACTAAAAGTATAATTAGTCAGCCGAGTTAGTAAAAATTAAAAAATGTAATTAATGTATCATAGATATATTAATAGCCACCTTGAGTGAGCATTATGTGTATTATGTGGTTTGATTACCTTCAAAATTTAGTAGCTACAAAGTTTCGAGTCCGTTGAAGCTCTGCAAGTGCTATTCTTGTACTAGCTGAAGCTAGCCCTCGCTTTTCGTAAATGTAGGAATGGTGTAAATAGGAGCAGACTAAAAATAAGAATCGATTCGTAAAACACATAATATTCATTCGTATTCATTTATATTATTAAGTTTGTTGTTATTAACAATGTAACTATAAAAAGCTTTTAACCACTCGTGAGTTGTAACAAGCAATCGTATATCCTCAATTCAGCCAATGGAGAATACAAACACTCTTACGATAACGGATAGTAAAAAGTTTTGACTTCAAAAGGGACATAAAACTTACTAATTAGCAACTTTTTTCTTGACGCATTTTGTAAATATTTACCAGGTTAATCAATACAGTCGTAATTGGTTCGTGTTTATGTTTTTTATATACCTATTTATGTTTGTGAGTGTTATAGTTTAGTCCTCAAATAAGGGGAAGAGACTTCGAGAATAAAAATGAAGATGGAGACTCCCAGGCCCAAGCCCAAAAACAAATAAATTCCCTGCAGGTGGTCATTCGTGAAACTGACTGCCTCAATTCCGGTTTCAAAGGAAATGATCCTCATGTCTTCTATCCACTTGCCTGGCAAACCCGCTTCCACGATCCTGCCGATCACTTTATTGAATACGTTTAGGAATGGGTGTCCTTGGCGTAGAATCAAAGCTGCTTCCACGTGCAACAAAAACAAACTGCTGATAAACAAGACTTTTTCCCTGTAATTTGGGTACATGTACAGAGAAGATTTCATGACGTGCGTTGCTATCTTTGGGTTATCCAAGATGTAATTTAGGTCGTCCTGAATGCTGACGAATCTGTTTCGCATTCGGGTCTTCCCTATCAAGGCTTTAGCCGCAGGAATATCACTCAGCTGCTTTAAGTCGATTGCTATTATGGTATAAAGGGCCACTTTGCAATCGGAATTCACCAATTCATCGATGGTGGTGACGCCTTTCTCGTAAGGAGTTTCCGACAAGGCGCTGCTGATCATAGCCTGGTAATAGCAGCTCGTATACAGGACTCCAACGATGAACATTAGGATGACAATCTTGATGTGCTTGGGATTTGGAAACCTTTCGATGCCTCCTCCAAACATTATGCTCGACATATCCAAAATGCACCTTTGATAACTGTCGTAAGGAGCCGCTTGGCCTAAGTAGGCCATGGTGTACCAAACAATAGAAATCACGAGGAATATGCCTCCGAGCGTGAGGCTTGACTTGGTGTCGAACATAGAAGTCAAAATTTGTGCGTTTGGGATTCTTCCTGGTCGTTTGATAACCCAAAAGTACTCATCGGAGAATATAATGTCGCTCATCTCGAATTTGAGGTGAAAATCTATGTAGCGATGGGGCAGCCCCACGATCATATCGATTTCCCTTTTGTATATCCTCGCCTCCTGGAGGGTGGTTTTTCTAAACTTCACAAATTCACCTTTGAAGTCTTGTATTTCGTAAGTTAGGTTCAAGTTTAGGGAAGCCCCGATTAGGTTAACAACTTGGATGGAGATTCCAGGGAATTTCGAACTTATATTTCCCAGGAGGGGGAATAGAACCGCTTTGCTGATGACCCCGGCCAGAAAGGGGCACTTATGGAAATTAGATGGGGCCTCTTCCATTCTTATAAGAGGCGGCAATTTGGCACAAGAACCGACCAGCGCCAAAAGAACCACTTTGCTGCACTCGCTACTTTTGGAAAATGGATTCGCTTGGAATATCGCCGAGTTTTCTATCATTTCAGCCGTTTGAATAACCACGACTTTGACTACGTCGTGCCACCAGAGATACTTCAACATTTCCTTGATTACATCCCGAGGACCATCGGTTACCAGGATAAAATTCCCTCTTGTGCTAACTCGCTTGTTCCAAACAGAGTTTTGATTGACTAAAAGGTCGAAGACCCCAATTAGATTGTTGAGGTTTGGACTGAAGATTATGAAGTTGGTCAAATCTGTGAAGTGGAGACTCACCGTTTGGTTGGCATTCAAATTCAAGATTAAGTTCAGCCCTGTCGGCGCTGCGAACTTTTCTATGTACTTTGGATCATTGTAAACGATGGCCGCGGCCTCGTCGCGCCTTGGAAGTAAAAACAAAACTCTTCGTAGGCAGTTTTCAAACGGATTGGATTCCTCCAACTTTTCGGATAGTTGGACTAACAATCTAGTCAAAATATTGGCAGTTGCACAGCAACAGAAGCACAGTAAAATAATTCTCACGAACATCTTGACAACTTAAAGCAACTCGCTTAGCTGAAGTGACTAACCAGAAAGTTTGGAGGATGGGAGAAAGTTTTAATTGCTGTATTGATCGTACAAGTTAGTCAATCGAAATGTACTTAAAGGAAGTACACATTCATTATGCATTTTATTTCAAAGAATTCTTATCTATACTTAAAACAACATTTTTACATTCTCGTATACTATACGAAGATACTTCGAGATTTTGACGGATCTCCACGTTTTGAGTGCCCCTGAATCCATTTGACCATTTTTGGCATGTTGGCTGTGTTTGTATGAGAAAGGGGCATGTTGTCTGTGTATGTAAACACGATAGCGGTCAGACCGTCTGAGCAGCAGCAATAAAATTTGGCATACGGCCATTATCGCAAAAACTTAGATATGCACCAACTTTTGAGGCATGTAGGACCATCAGAAGTACCCGTTTACCTACACAGTTTTGAAAATTTTCCAAGTAAAGTAGTCTTTAAAATTAAGCCATGGAAATGAAATTTCGTACACATCTTAAATATCGCAAAAAACTGACAGATACAAACTTTCAACATGATCGGAGCACCGGAAGTGCTATGTTTATAAATTTGAAAATGCCAATTTTAGTAAGCCTTGGAATAAAAAATGTAACAAAAATGCTTAGCATGGAAAATATAGCAATTACAAATTGTTCCCTGTAAATTTGACAACCGGAAGTAGGACCGTCATAAATTTCAATTTTACATTCTCTTATACTACACGAAGTATAGTAAAGGGAAAGTATTGGGATCATGAAAAAATTCGACCTCGAGATTTTGACGGATCTCCACGTTTTCAGTGCTCCTGAATCCATTTTGACCATTTTTGGCATGTTGGCTGTGTTTGTATGAGAAAGGGGCACGTTGTCTGTGTATGTAAACACGTTAGCGGTCAGACCGTTTGAGGTGAAGCGATGAAATTTAGCGTACGGCCATTATCGCAAAAACTTAAATCTGCACCAACTTTTGAGGCATGTAGGATCACCGGAAGTACCCGTTTATCTTCACAGTTTTGAAAATTTTCCAAGTAAAGTAGTCTTTAAAGTTAAGCTATAGAAATGAAATTTCGTACACATCTTAAATATCGCAAAAAACTGACAGGTACAAATTTTCAACATGATCGGAGTACCGGAAGTGCTATTTTTATAATTTTGAAAATTCCAATTTTAGTAGACTTTGGAATAAAAATTTTACCAAAACGTTACAAAAATGCTTAGCGTGGAAAATATAGCAATAAAAAATAGTTCCGTGTAAATTTGAAAACCGGAAGTAGGACTTTACCGTCATAAATTTCAATATTAGTTATGAATTTATGTTCTAAAATTGGACCTTCCCTTTAGTTATGAATTCACATTTTATAACTCAAGCCTTCGCAAAGGGTTGTTACAAGCGTTCCATATTGCAGACTAGTGAATAGTATATATATTTTTAACACACAAAGTTTTGTAGAGCACATAAAGGAATATAAACAATATTCCGATGATAGATATGTACTGAAAAAGAATTGAATATTTTTATAAATAATATGTTGAAAATAGACATTGAAGTATATGTAAATTATTAATATTAAAACTTTTGCTTTTAGTTTTGAAACTCGTGTAGGTGTTTGTAGATTTATTATTATTAATAGCAGGTACTTTTATGTCGTCCATATATTTATACAGGAATGTTGAGTGGACACACCCCCCCGATTTTTGCAATTGTGCTCCTCAAAAGAAGATATGCTGACAAAATGACTTAAATAATACATGATTACATCCTTTACATCACCTCTTGGCCATGTTAAACCGTCAATTTAAGGTGAGAATCCATTTTTAGAACAAAATAATAATAAATAGGAGCTAAATAAAGAATCCTGTTGCAGAACAGCTAATAATCAACATAATTGACAGCTCTTAAGGCGAATTTAACAAAAATTGCACTATCTACATCTATTCTTGCTGGTCATATGGGTCCCTATTTAAAACCAATTTTTTTGGGCATACTCAGAGACGAACTGTGGTTATTAATACCGTTGAATGGATGCAAATACGTAAAGTGTGTGTTAGTTCACTACACATAACCACCGTCCTCCAATATATTCCCTTTGCTCAAATCCTGTGCAAGATTTAGAAATAAAAACAGTTTTAGAACCCCCTTCCATTCAAAGTGCAAGAGAATTTATCGCCTAACTCCACAGATTGATTAAATTAATAATTTCATTTAGTTTATATGTTCCCAAGGTCGTCAAGATAAGCTGGTTGCCTGTTCGATTACAGCACATGTTTGGTTATATATCTCTTTTTATCTGATTTCAAATATGATTTACAGGGTTTCAAGGAATATTCTAAGGAGGTATGTACATTTTCTCTGACTTTCAAGCCCTTACACGGCCTCGTTCTAAACGATCGCATTTTTCAGTTCAAATTTGCATATCAACTTGCATGCACGATGGCTAAGCATTGCGAAAAGGATAGACAAATTACTTATAGCGAACAGGGGAGAGATAGCATGTCGAGTCATGCGAACAGCTCGACGCCTTGGTGTGAAAACTGTTGCGGTCTATAGCGACGCCGATGAAAATTCCCTACACGTTGCCATGGTGAGTCCGACGACTTTCCCAATGGAAAACCCTCCAAACACCCATATCTCCTCGGTTGTCAAATCCCTACGAGCATCGCGCTATCATTGGCTGCCGCTTACCTCGCTGCGATACGCCATTGGTCCGCAAATCCAGCGGCGCTACGCCGCGTTATTTGAAATCAAATTATTAACAAGGCAGGTTTTCCATAAAAAGCTTTCCTTGCTTATTCTTATATCATCACCATAATCCATTCTCACGTATCTTTACAACCCCTAGTTTTGTTAGAGGGCTGTGGAAATCGACAGCAAGCTGGTACTTATAGTATCAGCGTACAAACCACCCAACACACCACTACACGATGCAGATCTTGACTATCTATTAGGGTTCACAGAGAGGGTTATTATTGCAGGTGATCTCATTTGCAAAGACCCTCTCTAGAGTTCGAGAACTAGAAACAGGTCAGGTATCGCCCTGACTAAGTTTCTGGCCAATAAACCGGAGATAGAGGTTGTTACTCCGACTGAGCCAACCCCCTACGATTTACAATACGGCACTCTGATACTTTGGACATTGCTATTATGAAAAATCTCCCCTTCCCCCAATCGTCACGGTGTCAGAGTAATTAAACTATGACCACCGTCCGGTCATCATAACAATGTCCAAAACCCTGCTTCAAAAGGACAACACCCGATCGTTTTTTCAGGCCCAAGTTGAAGAATTATATTCACGACCGATCGATAATACTTCTGAGGAGGATACAGACCAGGCCGCACTTCAGCTTGGGTCACACATAACCGAGGCCATTAATAATTCCAAAATTAACAATTGTAAATGCGACAACCGCAATTTGAAATTACCCTTGGAAATTCTGCTACTCGTTTGTGGGAAAAATCAAATAAGAAAACAGTATTATCAATTCAGGCTCCCCTCCATTGAAACAAAATTAAATCAAATGGTCAGACAAATCAATTTCAAAATTATAACCTTCCGACAAGAGAAATGGGAAGAGTTCGTAGTTAAAATCGCGGAAGATTCATGTAAAACTCCCAAAATCGAACTAAGAAGGCAAACCCAAATTACGATCCTCTGTCATAATGGCTCGCCTGTAATGACGGACGTCCTTTTCGTAATTACTCGCCAAAAAATACACCCCTTTTGAGATCTCTAAACGCGATCTTAAAATTAACTGCCGAACCTTTGCTAATGATCAACGCCAACTCCATCTGGCACCACCCCCACCATTACTCTTGAAGCCGTACAAGGCAAAATTAGAGCATTATCAAACACAAAGGCACCCGGGCCAGAATTCACAACGTCATGCTGAAAAATCTACCGCTTTCAGGAACCGAGCATTTAACGTTGCTCTTCAACAGATGCTTTGAACTGTCGCACTTCCCTACCCTGTGGAAACACTCAAAGGTAGTACTAATTTCTAAACCAAACAAAGACAGGTTCGGCCACAACAACTATAGATCCATACACCTTCTGCGTTCCATCTCGAAACTCCTGGAAAGTCTCGTATAGAGATACCTGCTAGACCATCTGGATGAAAATGAAATCATCCCCCCATACCAATACGGGCTCAGACGGCAGCTGTCTACCAGCCTCCAACTGATCTGCGTCGTTGAAAAAGCCCGATGCAACTTTAACAACAAAATTGATACCGGCATCCAACTACTCGATATCAATCAAGCCTTCGATAAAGTACATCCCGAAGCACTCTTGTTAAAACTTATCAAAATTGGAACTTCGATCTTTATTCCCAAAATAATCCGTAGTTACCTCCTTGAGAGAACTGTTCATGTTGCAATCAACGACGCTCTATCCATCCACACTCCCGCACTAGCAGTGTCCCTCGGGGTAGTGTCCTCGGACCTGTCTTGCTCAACATCTGCCGAAACCAACGAACCACAGAGTCCTGTTGGCACAATACGCGAACGATATTGCCATCGTCTGCTCCTTGAGAGAACCCGAAATCATTAAACACTATCTGGAAACTCAAATAAGTGCCATCGACTCGTATCTCACCCGCTGGGCTATGAGTCTTAACGCTACAAAAACCCAATTTACAATATTTTCCCAACGCTATAGGTTCAATCCCAACTCTCACATAAAATTTAAATCAATAAAAATTCCCCTAAGGTTGACTTTTGAAGCACATGCTCGCACGGCCCAAAAGGCTCAGTCCAGGATCAGGAACCTCTATCCTGTTTTTAGATCAAGATCTACAACCCAAAAATCTAATACACTAATTTACAAAGCGTACATACGCCCCATTCGCCTCACCTTGCTGGTGCCAAATGGCTTCTAAACATCACAACACCTTACAAATGGTTCAAAACACCGCACTACGACTAATCGCAAATATGCCTCGCTACACCACCGACACTGACCTACACAAGCTCTCTGGCATTGAGCCTCTAAGCTCGCATATCAGAAAGCTCATCATTCATCAACAAATTAAAAGACATACACAACACCTCGCTCATCGACACAAAAACCCAAACATTACCACGCTCCCTGAAATACCCTACACCTATACAGACGATGATGAGGGAAATGGGAAATTTATAAAAAAAATCTCCGTATTGGCCCTGCACCAAAACGAGTCAATTTAACGCGTGATAGGGAAGATATCAACCGTAAACATCTACAGTAAACCCTACCAATCAGAAGATAGGACAGTTGATGTCAAGATTAGAACAAAAAGAAAAATGGAATAAATCGCCAGTCAGATTGAAAATGTTTAAGTGAACAAATTTCCCGGCCTTCGTTTTAAATCCTAACTAACTAGTTCTGCTGTCAACCATAAAAGACAGCTAATCGAGCGATGATACAAAATCTCCTTAATTAACCTTTTAATTGATAGGCAATAATTTGCAGGCTGATGAGGCCTACCACATTGGTCCGCCATCAGCAACCCAAAGCTACCTACGAGGCGATAGAATCCTTGACGTGGCCAAGAAAGCCAACTGCCAAGCAATTCACCCAGGCTATGGGTTTCTTTCCGAAAATGTGGAATTCTCCGAGGAGTGCCATAAACAAGGCATTATTTTCATAGGCCCTCCTGCATCGGCCATTCGAGATATGGGAATTAAAAGGTAACAAACTCTTTTGATATTATTTGTATTTGACCCCATGCTTCAAGTTCACACCGTTTAGTCTCCAGCAAATGCAACAAAAGCATGGTCTATCCGGATTTAACAATAATTCGCTGTCCGTCGAAACATAGGGACTAATCTAAAATTGATGAATCTTTGACAATATTGTATATTGTACAGATACGAAGCATTAACAAAAAAATCTATTAAAAAATTAATTGGCACTCAGAATATGAGCGCTATAAGCAAAAAAAACAATGCTTACACTTGAAATTTTCTTAATCTTGCAATAGAATTAAGTACTAAAAATCTTGTACCTTGAAGTAAAATGAAGTACTAAATATTTTGTACCTTGAAATTTATTGCTTGTGTATCTAGAATGAAATACGGTTATTGTGGCTACTAATCGAATTGTTTCCAGCACATCCAAAGCGATTATGTCCAAAGCCGGTGTGCCGATTATTGAAGGATACCATGGCGAAGACCAATCAGTGGAACGACTAAAAGCGGAAGCCCACCGGATCGGATACCCAATAATGATAAAAGCTGTGCGAGGCGGTGGTGGTAAGGGAATGCGGATTGCATCGAACGAAGCCGAGTTCGAAGAGGCCTTAGAATCGTCGAAACGTGAATCTCAAAAATCCTTCGGAGATACTGTCGTCCTATTAGAAAAGTTCGTCGGCGAGCCCCGGCACGTAGAAGTCCAAGTCTTCGCCGACACTCACGGAAATGCCGTTCATTTATTCGAGCGAGACTGTTCGGTCCAACGGCGGTACCAAAAAATCATCGAAGAAGCGCCCGCCCCTGGCATATCCCCAGAGTTACGAACCGAACTCGGAGCTGCGGCCGTGAGGGCTGCGAAAGCGGTCGGGTACGTTGGAGCCGGAACCGTGGAATTTATTCTCGACCGGCATTCGCACAGCTTTCATTTCATGGAAATGAACACGAGGCTTCAAGTTGAACATCCGATCACGGAATTCATAACTGGAACTGATTTGGTCGAATGGCAATTGAAAATCGCGTCCGGGGAAAAACTTCCTCTTACTCAGGAGCAGATAAAATTAAACGGGCATGCTTTCGAGGCCAGAATATACGCTGAGGACCCCAGGGGGCATTTTCTCCCAGGAGCGGGCCCCCTATTGCATTTGGTGACGCCTGAACCCGCTTGGGATGTAAGAATTGAAACCGGAGTTCGGCAAGGAGACGAAGTGTCTGTTCACTACGACCCAATGATAGCCAAATTAGTGGTTTGGGGCACCGATCGACAGGAGGCTTTAACGAAGCTGCGATCGAAACTATCGGAATATAACGTAAGCACCAGGTCTCGCTAAATAAACGTAGGTGCATGATTTTCGATAGCATTAACGTACTTGATGGTATTTTAGATAGCTGGCCTGGAAACAAATGTGAACTTTTTGCTGGATTTGGCGAGTCATCCTGAATTTGCAGCAGGGAATGTCCATACTAATTTCATAAAAGACCATAACGACAGCTTATTCAAAGACGATAGTCCATCCGGCACCGAACTTGCTCAAGCGGCGATTGCTCTGATAATGCTTGAAGACATGGAAGAAATAAGTGCGGCCGTAGAGAAGAACGATCATTACAGCCCTTTCATTGTCGAGTCCGGTTTTCGAGTCAACCATAAATTGAATCGTGATGTCAAGCTCAAATTTAAAGAACAGGGTAAGTCACTTGATTACTTTTCATCAGTAAGTGTGCAGATTCTTTCGTTGCAGACGTAATAATACAAGTGAAATACTTCGGCCTCAATCAGTTCTTGGTGTCAACTGATAACGGACAATCTTGGAAGTCCGTCAGCTGCGATTTAATAAAGACAAACGGTCGAAACATCCTGAGGTGCAACATAGATGGGGATATCAATAGCGTAAATGTGTTCAAAAACGATGAAATCCTTGCTATTTTTAATGAGGTAAGAAATGTTATAAGTTTAGTTTAACATCCTGAGTCTTAGTAATTGCCTCGCCCTTCACCTATTAAGAGCGTTAGTGTCCCGATTTTTCATTCAAGAACGGCTCACAATAGCTTTGATTTATAAGCAGTCAATTCCAACTCCAATGTTTAATTTCAAAACAATAGGATTAATATCGGATTTAACATTTTCACATCCTAGATGCTTCTAATTTGTGTCCTCGAATATTGTCCAAATGTCGTAGGTCTAAAATTCATCATATTTTGCCTACTACTAACTTTCACTTGATACCGTAAATTAAAGCAATTGATTAACGATTCTAAATGTAAATATATTTTGCAGAACGGTAAATGCCAATTTAAATTTGAAATGCCCAAGTTCCTACTGGGCGAAATGGAAGAAGCTGGAGGATTGTCCGTGAATAGAGCAGTGGCTCCAATGCCGGGAGTATTGGACAAACTATTGGTGAAAAAAGGGGACAAGGTGCAGAAAGGAGATCCACTATTCGTTATCATAGCCATGAAGATGGAATACGTCGTTAAAGCTAGTCGAAACGCTACCGTCTCTAACGTTTCATTTAAAGTAGGTGATAATGTACAGAAAGATGTCAACATCGTTCAGTTTGAAGTCGAGGAATAATCAAGTTTTTTATTAATACACATAATTTATACATTTTCCAATAAATTGCTGTTTTGCCAATTTTTTTTAAATTTATTTAAATAAGTTATACAGTAAACACTGATTTTTATGTAACACTTAAATTTAAATTAGCTTTAAATTAAAAACAGGTTGGAAACTAAACATTACAATAACTCAACTACGATTGCAAAACGACTCCCTTCAAGGACCAGGAAAGTTAAATAGATCTAACGAGTCCAAAGAGAGACTAGCAGTATTTGGTATGTCAGGTATATCAGGTTCCGTTATTTTCTTAAAGCTTTCGTTTACGAACTGATCGACATTCATGATGTCATCCGAGCTCGTGCTCGTATCTAATATATTGGAGACGTGCCCTGCGTCTACGTCCGGCAATATTAATTCCTCCACCTCCGATAAGAGATTGTTTGAAAGCGAGATTTCCTTGTGGATGCCCTGCAGATGACTTGGCTTCGATTGTGGATTCGCTGGGAACTTGGCAGGCGTTCTGGAATTTTTGTCCGAATTCAAATGGCGATCATTGAAGTTCTCATTGATCGTTTGGAAGTCATTTGTAACGATCAAGTTGCTCTCCAATTTATTAACTAAATGCGTCTCGTTCCCCAAACTTTCCATTAATTCAATAATGTGGTTGTTTAAATGGTGGTTATTGGTCGAATTATCAGACATACTCGTAATATCTTGTGTACGATTTTGATTATCAGGCGTGTGTACGTGATTATTGGGCGGGTGCAAGTCGTCAGTCGTATGTATGTGATTATTGGTTGTACGAATACAATTATCCGAACTCGATTTATCACCGTTCAGGTTAGCGTCACTTGTAAACATAATTGGATCCATAGAGTTCGGGTGATTCGTCGTTTGTATTGTAGTGGTTTTCACTTTTGGGTACGGGCAAACGGCATCTCCACTCGTCGTCAAGGCTTGCGAGTATAGTTCGACGTTTGCATCGTCTTTTTTAAGGTCGACCTTAATTCGTTTCGATTCGCCGCTCTTGCTTTTTTCGATCGATTTGTCTTGTTGCGGAGGCGATTCATCGAAATAATTTAAATCTAGATAAGCGTAGATAGATAAATCTTTGGTTAGTTCCTTCTCGTTGAGCGTGTAGCCCCCCGGCTTCAAGCCCAAAGCGTTCCCAAGGACATCGTCCACATGGAATTCTTCCTTATCAGCCGCCCGAGGCCGAAACAGAAACTTGGCCAAAGTGCGGGCATTATGCAGCAAGGTTTTCAGCTCATGGCAGAACTTGAAGGCTTTCTGGCCGATGTTGCACTTCAACGAAATGTCTACCAGGTACTTCCACGTCTCGTTGTCGTCGTCTTTTTTGTTGAAAAGCTCGCTAGGCCCGTGATCGGGGTATTTTTGGAAGTGACGCAACATCCGCCTGCGCCCCAGATACATTTTCTTGCAAGTGGGGCAGCGGTGCTCTGGCTGGATGTTTCGCTTCCTCGTCGGTACGGCCAACTCTAGTAAGGGTTGCTCGCTTACGGCTTTGTTGTTCGTCTTCAACGGCTCGAATTCTGTTGTCGTTACGTCCGTGTTGAATTTCTCGTCTTTTATTACGATCTTTTCGAAGTCCTTTTCAATGTGCTTCGGAGGACGGGTAATTCGACCTGATCTCGTCCTCGAGTTTTTTACGGAATTTTGGGCTGGAGGCGGTGGAGCTGGGGCGGAATCCGTTTCCAAATCAGCGGGTCGCTTTTTCGGGCGGCCTCTCGTTGCTTGGATGCTAGGCTGCAAACAAAGAGTCAAGAGATAATTATATAGAGGAATGTTGGCGATGTCGATCAATTCGGTGCCAGTTCGGTTTGATTAGCGGATGCGCGGAAACTCCAAAGTCGTGTCTAAACACGGTTACTTGAGAGTAAGGTCCAAGTGTTCGATATGTAAGGTAATACTCACTCTTAAATTTAATTCTTCGGGACTGAGGATCTTGTAGACAACGCCAACAGTGGGCGTTTCGATTGCGTTCGACTCTTTAGGAGAGACGGTGTTCATCAAGAGGCTTTCCGTGTCGACAAATTCGTTTGACTGCAGCAGCTCTACGATTCCTCCATTTGGAAGTCTTGAAGTCTCTGCGACTGCGGGTTTTATAGGTCGTATGTGCTTTTGCGGCTTAGATTTTAAGACTACTGGTGCAGGCTGCAAGCCTAAGGCTACCGCCTGCTCCGATGTGAGTTCCACTAGTTGGAATGTTCCATCCCCCTGCGTTTCAATAAACATTAACGATCAACTGGCAAACAACAATGAGGAAAACAAAACGTACCATTTCTATTTTGAGCAAACATGATTCTTGCTGAATTTCGGGTTTCATGAGACATTCAGCATTTGTAGTCATAATATCGTAGCGAGGTCGGGTGAAAAATATAAATTTTAGCTCGTTATTGAAGAAAATTGCTGCACCTGTGAGTCCTTGAGTTTGTGATTGATGAAATCACAGAACGTAGAGATTGGCCTTTTTTTGAGGTTAAGTAGGGTTTGTCAGTCGCAAGCATTTGTTCCTAAGTTCATTGCAGGGATTTTCGATGAAAAGGGTGCGCAGTGTGGCAGTACTTCTTTAAAAATGGCCGGTAATTATTTGAGGATAACAAACTTGTAATGTTTTATATTATTTAGTTGCATAGTATGTTAATAGTCAATAATATGTAATAAAAATCATTTATTTCACTTAGAAATCAAACAAGTGTACCTTATTAATTATAATACACAAACTTTTTGCGAATATTAGTGGAAACTTAATTAAATATTATTTGTTTGGACTTTAATTGTTCGTTTGTTAGGGATGGTTGGTTATACTTAGTAGATTTGTTGAGGGTGATTGCAAACAAATTGACGTTCATTTACATTCTCGTGTAATTTATTTAGGAATCAAATCAGTGATTAATACCTTGAATATGTTCATGTTGCATCGGTCAACACCATTAAGTATTTATACAAAAAGTTTTTGGGAAGCCTTGTCCGGTCTATATTCTATAATTTAGCATTCTTCGACAAGTGCTGACCGTTGCTTATTTATGTAATTTAATGGATATCCCTAGAAGGCATTTTTGCAAATTTGTCCATAAGTAGAAATGATGGCAACAAAACAATTGCAACCAAGTCAGAATCTTTAAACGTCAGTATTAGCAGTATCCCTAAATATGATTGCAATATATTATGTTGGAGATTTGCTAGCTTGCAAAATCATAACTTCCTTGTTCTATAAAACAAGCAGTTTTTGAAAGGGTATTTCTAGTTCAACAGAAATTAGAAAATTCTGGAACGATAGTAAGTGTGCAAAATGTTTCAAACTTCGTTGAGCTAACTTATTTTCAGAAATTTCCCTGGTGCAAGTTTGCCTAGAAATTTATCTCTGTGAGAGCAATGGAAGCAATGTAAATTTGTACGGATTAATATTGCAACTCCTAAATGATAAGTACAGCTTCGCTGAATGCCATAAGAGGAATTACAATTAAAACTTTTAAGAAAGAGACATATTCAAACCTAACTTGGGTTATTCTTAGACTAAGACTAAGATGTTACGACTAAAGCAAACTAGTATTAAATATTAACATTGACAAATGAGGTATGACACAAATTTTAACTTTTTTCTCAGTTTATACAATAATTTTCTATGGGAAAACACATCTAATACCATATTCATTTGATCATCGTCAAATTCCCAGGCTATACTGATATAACCACATATTTACTGTCTAATCTACTTCCTGAAGATTATTACCACGGAAATTTCCTGATGTAACCGATTTTATCTATTCTTTGTAATTTTAGACTTGATGAATAGGCACTGTTTAATCATTTTCCGCAAGTTGTTGTTTGACAAATAAACTTTATTGGTTTGCAGGAAACATCTGTTGTGAACATTTTTAGCATAACAAAGCAGGATAGCTATTTAATTAGGAAACTGAAATCTCTGCCTTCTGTTGACGACCCTTTTTCCGTATATCTGCTGGATGCCGGCAATGTCATCCTGCAACAGATTTTTAAAGCCGGTCCAATAATAAGGGTACATAATGGCGTTCCGAATCATCGAGTGGTCCAATCCTAAAGCGTGCCCAATTTCATGCACAGCCACGTGATAGAGGCTTGTCCCTCCGTTTGTGCCGCTTATCCAACGTTCCGAGTCATCGAAGTAGATATCGCCTCCATATTGCTGCAACAGTCAAAGCGTTCGTGCTCATCAATTATTTGCAGCTTAGTTTAGAATTTGGAGAACGACAGGCCCACTGACCGAAATGAAAAAATCGTTTTGTACCTACCGGAAAGAAGGCGTAAGCCAAAGTACCTCCGGGGCCATCGAAAGGATTTCCCGGTTTTCCTCTGGAAGTGAATCGAATTTCCATATCCACAGGTCCTGAACCTTTCCTGGCGAATGTCAGAGGCGAATAAGTGGACCAAGAAGCGAACGCCCTCGCAATCTGGGTGTCGACGTCCGCCCTCTTCACCTTTTCGGTGTAAGTGATGACTCTGTAAGTGAGATGCCTCTTTTTCCACTGCCCCCTGATGTTGTAGGCAGCAAATTGGACGTTGTTGTCGGGCATCCCGCACCTGGGCATCTCCATCATCGCTTCGGTGGCCTCGTCCATCTTCCCCGTCGCCGGCATATCGGCGATCTTCTGGAACTTAGTGATGGCCTCCGTTAGCGCCGCCGAATCCATCGCGTCAACGTTGGCGTCGGACGGAAGATAACCATACTTCGACAGCACCCCCTGAGAATTAAATCGGGCTTAGGCTAGGCACCCTCGAAGGACAAAACGTATCGCTCCTTACCACAACGGTCGTCATGTTCATGCAAAAGGCGCTTTCAGATAGAAACGCCAAAAGCAACGCAACACCAAATCCCATTTTAACCAATCGTCGCCAACGACAACTCTGGATGTGGGGAATCCGAGCCGAACTGCTTTTTATAGAAAAGATGAAGTTCGCGCTTACCACAATATATCTTTAAGTGATATTGAAAACCGAGCAAACTACACCATTTATCTTCAAGGAAAACACACTTCTGACGATGCTTTGTGATTTCAAACCGAAACTATAAACTGAAGCAGCTGCTTCACTGTGCTAGCAATAAAATGTCAGCAAACTGTTCCAATAAGAAAAGCACAGCTGGAGATGTATCAACCAACATAATAAAGTGTCTCCACTCAACATTCCCGCATATATATATGTACGGCATAACGGCTCCAGTGGATATCAACAATTACAAAACGAAAGTTTTAATTCTCAGCACGTGCCCCCATAGTTTACGGTTTGAAAAAACGGTGAATTTAGTAGATTGTCTGGTTTTCAAACGACTTAAAAGGGCGGCTTACCCTCAGATATTCTCGTCAATTAATTTTCTCTTCTCTAAGGCTTCGACTCCCTTCAAACCCTGCATGAATTAAAACCGTCAACTCAAGTTTTCTGACATCTTGAAACATTTTGCTTCGCTCAGCTGCACCAATTTAAGATTAGTCGACCATCGACGTTTTGGTGCATGCTTAGCTCGGCTTCTAAGAAAAGCATTGGAGCAAATAAGAGCATGTAACGCTTACGAAGATGAATGCATAATAATCTCCCCAAGCTTTGCTTGATGAAATCCTAGAGATTCATCGTTTATTTGTGTCTGAATGTTTATATATCTAAAACTGGTTTCGACTGGGACTCGATCAGCTTCTGCAAAAGTATCTTTCGTTATAGGTATAACACCGGTGTAGAGAAGATACAGTTTTACACCAAGAACGCCGCCTTGGGGTACGCATGCTTTTAATTAGTTCATTCCAAAGTTTCAATCTTCGAGATTAATCCTAAAAATTTGTTTACGTTCACTTTGTAACTTGAGGCGTATTCTTCCAAGCTCCTTCGTATATTACATCCACAATTTTATTAATTTCCACAAGAACTTGTTCCGAAATTTGTAATGGTATTAGTATCAACTCAATATTGATACTATTGTGTATGAATTTGTGTCAAAGTCTCTTTTTTAATTGTTCAGTCGCTCAGCGTTGCGATATTGAGTCGTTCGGTTTTTCAAAGAAATTTTAGTTTACAACAAAACAATTTTTTAATCATTTTTGTAATCTCCCCCTTCTTCCCACCTCGTGGGATATTTTTAATTCCTCTCTCATAAACTCGCGAGGTTTTTCTGAAAAAAAAGCGTTGAACGTCGTTTTTCGCCTCTTCGACTCCAAACCCCTCAGACTGCGAAACAGGTGATGGTCGAACGGGGCGAGGTCTGGGGAGTACGGTGGGTGAGGTAAAACTTCCCACTCAAGCTCCGATTGTTTCTGACGGGCCCGTAAGGTTTTGTGAGGGCGCGCGTTGTCGTGGTGAAAGATGACGTTACCCCGATTGATGAGCCTGGGCCGTTTTTTTTCCAATCCCGCCTTCAATCTATCGAATTGCGCGATTTAATAGTCCACTTTAATTGTTTGGTTTGTTGGGGGAAGCCCGAAAAAGACTACTTCGATATCCCACCGAACTTCCACTTCCTGGGGGGAAAAATATATTTGAGTGTCAACATCTTTCTGTATGTAATTTAATGAAAAACATGTATATAATATATATTTGTGGGTCTTTTTCAATCTGGCAGTTTTATCATAAGTTAAAAAGTGCTTCTTCCCATCTAATATTTGCGTCCTTACGTTCCTCTACTTCCTTTTCTAGCGCCCTAATTTTTTTTATTGTTCCATTTCTCTGCTTTTTATACAGCCACTGAATTGCATTCTTATCCACGTTTGCTAACTGAGTACCAGAAAATTCTCTCTTCAGGTAAGGGTACATGATGGATGTATAAAATTCAGCATGAGGAAGGCCCAAGGCGTGGCCAATTTCATGAACGGCCACTAAATATAAATTGATGCCGCCTCTCTTCGGATATGTGCTAGTCCAATCTTCCGACGTGTCGAAAACTATGTCCCCACCCAAGTCCTGAAAGTTATTTAATGGTCAATTCCAGAAGCAGCACAACAAACCCACTCACCGGGTACAAGGTTCTCGCGAAGGTTCCCCCTGGCCCATCGAAGTGCACCCCCGATTTGCTTACGTTTCCAAAGCTGACTTCTATGTCGCTCTTTCCAGAAACTCTTTTTATTTCTAGAACGGTTACAGCTCTCTCCCAAAAGCCAAACGCCTTTTCTATGATACCAACGATAGGATTATTTTTGGGGTGTACCGCGTTTAAAATTCGTGAATCCAGTTCTTTTCCATCGAAAGTCTTCGGTAAATTCAATATCCTGTATGTTAGATTGCGCTTGACCCATACGTTTTTCTCAAAAATCTGATCAACAGTAACGTATCTTTTGCGCCTGCTTTTTGCAGCTTTCAAGACATCCTCTTCCAAAAGAGCGTCTGAATTCCCGCATCGGCTGCTGACCATGGCCTTACTTGTAGCATGATCTATTTTCCCTGTTACTGGCAGATGGGCTATTCGTTGGAATTTCTTCAGCGCTTCCGTGAAATGGTAAGGAAAATGGTTTTCGGGAAGATACCCATATTTGACTAAAATCTTCTGCAACGAAATGCGAGGTAACGAAACTAAAAATCGTGATATTTTGTATTCTCACCACTGCTTGGTGCTCACTCAGGATCAGAGGAATCGACGTGGAGAAGTCCTGGATTCCCAAGAGGCAAATTACGAGCAGCAACAGCTTCGATTTCATGTTCAATACTAGCGGTTTTTCAATTTTCATATCAGTTTGTGGTTTGCTCAGAGACGCTATTTGGGGGGGTATGATGTTATTGTTTTAGCAATACAACGACTACTCGGTTGATATAAAATGAACCATTTTTGTCTTGCTGCCACTGTGTCAGCCATTATGTCTGTATCTGACCATCAGCAAAAAATTCAGTCAAGTAACGTGTCGATGGTTTTATTAAAACGCTTGAGATTACTTCAGGGTTAAATTATTATGACAATTCGAATTACCTCATTTTGTTCTGCCAAAACTGTTTCCAATGTGTGTGTATTAAGGGTTTACCAAATAGAAACACCGGAGAATGCTACCGGATATTTAAAATAGACTTACAGGCTATCAATTCTACAGTCCATGTTTTAATATTAAGGAGAAAAACTACAATTCAATAACAAAGAAAATGTATACACTATTTTGGCAAATTTCTCAATTGCTTAGATCCAGGAGAATTGCTCTTAGACACACAAAAACAACACAGTAATCTGTCGCACCCCAGATGTCGACCGAATAAAAGATATGATTAAATCCTTAGAGAACAACAAAGGAAATAGTGAAGACAGAATTACAGTAAAAATATTACAAATCGATTCCCCAAAACATAGAGAAAAATCTGGAGTGTCTCTAGTCAACAGTCCCGACAACACGCTATAATAAATTACAAGCACAATTAACGGTCGCACTTTTAATTTGTTTCAACAGTAGATGTATAAATGCTTCTCAACTCAATCTGATTTTTTTCTATTGAATCGTAAATTACCACCAAATCTAGGCATAAAAACATGATTATTGAAGAAAGTTATTTTCTAACATCTGCAAAACGTGGTAGCTGCGCCTTCGGTGCAGCCAAGTCTAGCTTCGCTCTTCACTTAAGGGTGTCTATCTAAGCTTCTAACATCCAAAAGCTTTCCGCTACTAAGAGCATCTGCAAAGACCTTCTATTATATCCATATTGTCTTCATTTGTTAATACGTGAAGCATCGCTTTTGTCGATACATTTCTTTTAGGGTTACTTAATAAAAGGTTAGTTGACGCTCTTAATAGCGGAATGTTTTTGGATGTTAGAAGCTTAGGTTGTCTTCTAAAACCAGTAAAATTAATAAGCTGCGCTTTCGATGCAGCCGACTCCAGCTTCGCTCTTCATTTAAGAGCGTCAACCTAAGCATCTAACATCCAAAAGCACTCCGCTGTTAAGAGCATCTGCTAAAACCTTCTATTATATCCATAATGTTTACATTTGTTAATACGTGAAGCAACGCTTTTGTCGATACATTTCTTTTAGGGTTACTTAATAAAACGTTAGTTGATGCTCTTAATAGCGAAATGTTTCTAGATGTTAAAAGCTTAGATTAACGCTCTTAATTGAAGAGCGAAGCTCGAATCGGCTGCGCCGAAGGCGCTGCTTACGCGCCTTGCAGATGTTAGAATATTACTTTACTTTCTTGAATAATCATTTTTTTATGTAGCTTCTTTTATATTTTGGAGCCGGAAAGTCAAATTGAATATAGACATAAAAATATCATTAATTTACAACGTGAACTTATCTTCTAACATCTCCAAGACAAGTAAGCTGCGCCTTCGGCGTAGCCGGTTCGAGCTTCGCTCATCAATTAAAAGCGTCAACCTGAGCTTCTAACATCCAAAAGCATTCCGCTATTAAGAGCGTCTGCTAAAACCTTCTATTATACCCATAATGTCTTCATTTGTTAATACGTGAAGCAACGTTTTTGTCGATATTTTTCTTTTAGAGTTACTTAATAAAAGGTTAGTTGACGTTCTTAATAGCGGAATGTTCCTAGATGTTAAAAGCTTAGGTTAACGCTCTTAATTGAAGAGCGAAGCTCGAATCGGCTGCGCCGAAGGCGCTGCTTACGCGTCATGTAGATGTTAGAATATTACTTTACTTTCTTGAATAATCATATTTTTATATAACTTCTTCCATATTTTGGAGCCGGGAAGCCCAATTGAATATCGACATAAAAATATCATTAATCTACAAAGTGAATATATCTTCTAACATCTGCAAGACGAGTAAGCTGCGCCTTCGGCGCAGCCGGTTCGAGCTTCCCTCTTCAATTAAGAACATCTACCTAAGCTTCTAACATCCAAAAGCATTCCGCTATTAAGAGCGTCTGCTAAAACCTTCTATTATACCCATAATGCCTTCATTTGTTAATATGTGAAGCAACGCTTTTGTCGATACATTACTTTTAGGGTTATTTTTTCCATTATTTGGAACCACGAAACCCAATCGAATATCAACATACAACTATCATAAATCTACAAAATAAAGTCATCTTCTAACATCTGTAAGATGAGTAAGCTGCGCCTTCGTCGCAGCCGATTCGAGCTTCGCTCTTCAATTAAAAGCGTCGAGCTTCGCTCTTCATTTAAAAGCGTCTACTTAAGTTTCTAACATCCAAATACATTTTGCTATTAAGAGCGTCTGCTACAACCTTCTATTATATATTACAATAACTTAATGAGTTAATACATGAAGCAATGTTGTCGATACATTTCTTATAGGGTTATTTAATAAAAGGTTAGTTGGCGCTTTTAAAAGCGGAATGTTTTTGAATGCTAGAAGCTTAAGTTGACGCTCTTAATTGAAGAGCGAAGCTCGAATCGGCTGCGCCGAAGGCGCAGCTTACACCTCTTGCAGTTGTTAGAAGATAACTTAATTTTCTTGAATAATCACATTTTTATATTAAGATTCGGTTGGAACTGACGATTCAAAGGAAGAAACAAATCAGATTGAGGAAAAAATAAATATATGACTGCAAAATTCCAACTTTTCCACTTTTTGGAACCGTGAACTCCAATATATAAAGTGAAGTTATCTTCTAACATCTGGAAGACGAGTAAGCTGCGCCTTCGGCGCAGCCGATTCGAGCTTCGCTCTTCAATTAAGAGCGACAACCTAAGCTTCTAACATCCAAAAGCATTCCGATATTAAGAGCGTCAACTAAGACCTTATTATATATCATAATGATTCCGATTGTTAATACATGAAGCAATGCTCTTGGCGATACATTTCTTTTAGGTTCACTGAATAAAAGCTTAGCTGACGCTTTTAATAGCAGATGAAGACATTATGGATATAATAGAAGGTTTTAGCAGACGCTCTTAATAGCGGAATGCTTTTGGATGTAAGAAGCTTAGTTTGACGTTCTTAATTGAAGCGCGAAGTTCAAAACGGTTACGCCGAAGGCGCAGCTTACACTTAATAGTGTAAGCTATGTTAGCAGATGTTAGAATATAACTTTCTTGAATAATCATATTTTAATCTTAAGACTCGATTGGAACTGACGATTTAAAAGAAGAAACAAATCAGATTGAGGAAAACATAAATATATGACGGCAAAATTTCACTTTTTCCACTTTTTGGAACAGTGAACTCCAATCGAATATCGACATAAAATATCATTAAACTACAAAATGAAGTTATCTTCTAACATCTGCAAGACGAGTAAGCTGCGCCTTCGGCGCAGCCGATTCGAGCTTCGCTATTCAATTGATAGCGTCAACCTAATCCTCTAACATCCAAAAATATTCCGCTTTTAAGAGCGTCAACTAATCTTTTATTAAGTAACCGAAAAAGAAACGTTTCGACAACAACAATGCTTCACGTATTAACAAATGAACACATAATGGTATATAATAGAAGGTTTTAGCAGACGCTCTTAATAGCGGAATGTTTTGGATGTTAGAAGTTTAGGTAGACGCTTTTAATTGAAGAGAGAAGCTCAAATAGGCTGCGCCGAAGGCGCAGCTACCACGGTTTGTAGATGTTAGAAGATAATTTCACTTTGTAGATTAAAGATATTTTTATATTGATACACGGTTGGAATTCGCAGTTCCAAAAAGTGGAAAAAATGATATAAAACTATGATTATTCAAGAAAGTAAAATTTGAAAAACAAAGAAGAACTAAAGCAGCTCCTAAATGAAGCCTTCACACGGAGGAACGAAACACTAAGCATACAAAATGTGTATAGCGACTTCGTGAAGTGCCATGGAAGAATAGCCATGGACTTCCCAAAACCATGGCCTGCGAGTCATGTGCACACACGACACCCCTAAACAAGATAAAACAACCAAAGAAATGAGAGCAAAAAAAACAGATATAGGGGAAAAAAGAGCAGATGATACCAGGATATGCCAACGTCTATAACATGTCCTTGCGACCATCTTCGTTGAAGGATATTAACCTAGTCCCGACGAAGGAAAATTATCGCTTAGACCGCAACCGGGAGAACAACCGATAGACAAATTTTGGTAGTTCTCATGAAAAGTTGGTGGTTTTTAGTGGGTATCTCGTTTCTGGAAAGAAGCGACAAACCCCACACACCCC
The DNA here is from genome assembly GCA_033557835.1 of Helochares maculicollis. Classification (NCBI taxonomy): domain Eukaryota; kingdom Metazoa; phylum Arthropoda; class Insecta; order Coleoptera; family Hydrophilidae; genus Helochares; species Helochares maculicollis. The sequence goes on from JAWQRO010000122.1 coordinate 33,511, forward strand.
TTGGCATTACGTCAAGGAAGCCTATAAAAGGTGAAAACCAACTTCCGAAAACAGAAAAGAAATCAAAAGCCTAAAATGGTCAAAATGGATTCAGAGACGCTTAAAACGTGGAGATCCGTCGAAATCTTGATTTTTTGATGATGCCAATACCTTCCGTTTACTAGATTTTGGATGGTAATGCGGGAGTGTAAAAATTATAACGTTATTTTGGAGAATTCCCCAAAAAGGAAGTTAATCAGCATTTCTTGCTAAATAGCTGCAAATGAACCCTAATGCAATAGAATTAGCTGTTTGATACGATACATTTGAAGTTTGCATAGCTTGTGCTGCCAGAAAAATAAATCAGACTATCCAATTTGCGCGAATCAGTAATTACAATAGATTAAAGGTGTAAAATAGAGTTAAGAAACTCTGTTTTGAGATAATCATGATTGAACGGAAATACCTTTTATGACCTGAGATAGTCAAACATTCTTTAAGCACGATATAAATGTTATCAATGACTATGCAAATAAACATCTGACATGATATATAAAAGAGCGGTATCATTTTTATCTAGAATTTACACGTCGGGCCTTAGCAATAAATTATGAAATAGCTTAAATTTTTCTAGAGATACTAAATACCTTCCCAAAATTAGGTGATTCAATTAAAAATCCTACCTAGCGTTATAGCCAAAGCGTATTGTTTCGCAAATATTGTGGTTTTCGGAGCGACTATAAATTTTGGGTGGCACTTTGATGCCTATCTTTGTGTTTCACTAGAAGGTACCGAGCAAGCACAGTGACAATAAAACGCTTTTAAAATGCATCACTTCATTGTTTCGATCTTAATATTGTTCTTCGTTTGTCTGACCAATGCAGGGTACAGTCGGCATGACGAAGCTTGTGTGGTGAGTAATTGTTATTCTTTTAGAGTTCAAAAGTATTATCTCCAATATTATATCATTAATAGTTGCAAGAGTTAATATCATATAATTTGAAAAATGTAAATATAATTGACAAAACCATTTTTCTCAGCAATTCCTCTCTAGATATGGGTATTTACCATCAAACAAAACAGATCCAATTGATGACAAAACGTATTCAAAAGCCGTCTCTCAGTTGCAAAAAATGGCCAGCATTCCTATGACGGGCAAACTAGATGGAAAAACTGAAGAAATGTTGAGGCGGCCTCGTTGCGGAACCCACGACACCCCCAATCAAATTGCAAGATACGTTTTGGCCGGGGCCAGATGGCAGAAAAGACATTTAACTTACAGAGTTTCCGCCTATTCGGAAAAGTTGAGGAGATCAGACGTCGATGCCGAGCTGGCCAGAGCGTTCGCCATGTGGGCGAGGCACACGAACCTATCATTTTCTAAAGTTGGAACGACGGCCGACATCGAAATTACCTTCACGCGTCATGGGTACAACGGAAACCGTTTCGACGGCCCTGCCGGCACTTTGGCTTTCGCTTTCTACCCTGTAAGTACCCGTATCATACTTATACCATAGTTTCAAGTATGGCAAATAATTATAAGTGACAATCTTCCCTTAGCAAAACGGAGATATATTCTTCGACGAGTCCGAGAACTGGGTGGTTGGGAACCGAAACGAAGGAACAAGTCTCTTCTACGTGGCCGTGCACGAAATTGGGCACTCCTTGGGTCTGGCGCATTCGAACGACCAAAAAGCTGTTATGTACCCTTGGTATTGGAGTGGCTACCAGGATTTAGGCAGGGACGACGTGGAAGGAATACAAAAGCTATATGGATATAAAACGGCTTCTCCCACTCCACCCTCAACACCTTCACGGCCAGATCCAAACGTAACAACGCAAAGACCACCATTCATCCCCTATTTCCCAAGACCGAGACCAACTGAACGACCTCCGTCATATCCCAATTATCCTCCAGTTTATCCTGGGAGCTACCCGTTCTATCCGCAATATCCTTATTACCCCTATTATCCATTTAGGCATTCCTATCACACAAAAACGTTTCATAAAAGGCCTTATTAAAGAGGTGTAGCACAACCACATATAAAACTAGAATATTTTGTATGTTTTGATACCTATCTATGAATGAAATGTAATGTATATTAAGATTGTTAAATATAATGTTTCGATTACCAATTTTTTTAAATTCGAACTGTTACTGAAGCTTTTTATGTCCGGAAACAAAGTGTTATACTATTAAAAAAGCCTCGATTGCCCTCAATTAAGCGCGTGAACTAAGATTCTAACGAATTTAGAAACCAACCCATCAAATTAACGTATTTTACCACCGCTCGAGCTTCAATTTGATCCATTTTGTGTATACTTTGCTAATAGAATAGTCGTTAATCGAGCGGTATAGGCAACCCAAAGTACACCACAATGTGTAATTTTATATTAACGCATTTCTTGCAGAACTCTGATTTCGCGGTTTGGCGTTCAGGATGGAATGAAAATATGCCACGCAACAATAATAAAATTTGCTTATAAGCTGGATTTGACTCGGTTTGGTTTCAATACTTATTAGGTTATATTTCGCCTGAGCCAGACAGAATTCGAATTATTTATATCACAACCATCATTGCAAAGTAGCTGAAGTAATAAGCGGATAACTTCACGTTAGTTATGGCCCAGTGCTGCTTGGCCGTTCGCACTATGTACTGCAATGTACACGTACCGAAATAGTGTACGACTTTATAGAAGTGATTTAACAATCTAATAAGATGGAAGTTGCCTTTGAAAAACTTTGCAGGTGCTGTTTGAACGAGGATTCGAATTTGAAATGCATCCTCCAGATCAAAGTCTCGGAGAAGAAGCAAATCCACCTCACGGATTTTATAAGGAGGATGACATCTCTAAAGGTCAAAACCAATTATCATTCCGATAAATAGGCTTCTAATTATTTTATTTTTGTTTATTCAACAAATTGGCTGGTCTAGCGCTCGTCAACGCAGGTCTTTGCAAATTAACTGCCTTAAGCCCAAAACTGCTACAGCACCTCTGCATCCAGAATAGGACAAATATGAATTAATTGATTAATGCGATCTTGACTTTGATTCTATACCGATAGGAAGGTATTTTTTATGCCATTGATACTTTGGTAATCCAAGCCATTAATCACTAAATGTGCAGTGCTGTGATTGGCCGAGTGCGAGCTGGCCTATTTGCGCTATTGGTAGTCAGGTCGGCGGTGACAGACCGCGAAAATTTAAATCGTGGTAGAGTTTTCTGTGTTTGTATCTTGTATTGTTGCTAATACAGGTACTTTCTCTTTCGTACAGATATCCAAATTCGACAACTTACCGGATACCATCTGTCCTCCCTGCATCGAAGAATTCATCAGGGCCTACAAATTAGCAGAGAAGTTCATAGAGTCCGATATGAGACTGAAAGATACCCTCTTGAGTCGAAAACGAATTATAATCAACATACCCGATGAGGACCTTGTAACCAAAGCAACTAAATCCAATGAGAGTCGACCCCTCAAGAGCGTACGCCTACCAAAACGAGACCACCACATACAAAGCTCAACTATCCAACTGATTTCACCAACGAACGTAGCAAGCATCCCGTCAGGTGCGACAGTTGACCTACAAAAATCTATGAAAGCCTTATACGAAGCACAGGGTCAATCACTGAAAGAAGAAGAAATGGACGAAACCAATGAAATGGAAAGTAACGAAATGAACCTGAATAACGAAATGGGCCAAAATAATGAGATAGGACAGTTTAATGAACTGGGTCAAAGTAACACAATAAGCCAAACAAACGAAGTAGATCAAAGTAGCGTAATGGGCCAAAATAACCAAATTGTCCAAAATAATCAAATTGTCCAAAATAACCAAATTGTCCAAAGTAATCAAATTGTACAAAGTAACCAAATTGTCCAAAGTAACCAAATTGTCCAAAGCAACCAAATTGTCCCAAGTAACCAAACTGTTCAAAATAGCGAAATTGTCGAAAGTAGCCAAATTGACGACAATAACCGAATGGGCCGAAGCAATGCACAGGGCGAAATGTGCCGAAACGATGGAACAGGTCAAAGCGATGGAAGTGATCGAAGCGATCAAGCAGGGGAAAGCAATGAAGTGGATGCGAGCGAAAGCGATGGGGTGGACTCTGAAGCTTTGCCCAAGGGACCCGAGCCGAGTTATACTTTCGATGTCATTTTGAAAGAATCTCCAGATCGTGCGGAAGTGAAGCCCAAGAGGAAGAGGTACAAAGAAAAGCAGCACCAGTGCTCCCATTGCTCGGAGATGTTTTTTAATCTGAAAGAAAAGAAACAGCACGAGCGGTCGTGCAACCCCGACAAGCCGTTCAGGTGCGATTTGTGCCCGAAATCTTTCAGCAACGAAATCAGCTTGAAGGGGCATAAAATGAAGCATTTAGAAAAAGACGACGTTTGCTACATATGCGATATTTGCGGGCAAAAGTTCAAGCACGAGCACCTATTGAAGCTGCATAGTTACAAGCATTCGTCGACGAAGCCATTCCCGTGCCCGAAATGCCCTAAAGGTAATTTCCGTTACGTTCCTCTTCAATCCTTACGGTGGGAATTAAGCAATCGATGAACAATTATGAATGTTTTAGGTTGTATAACTGCGGAAAGTTTACGGAGGCACATGAAAATCCACGATGAGAATTACGAAAAGAAAGTGCACAGTTGCCATGAGTGTAAGAAGGAATTTGCTTACAAAAGCTTTTTGGCTGAACACATGAAGACGCACACTGGGGAGAAGCCGTTTTTGTGTTCCATGTGTGGGCGGGGTTTTCGGCAATGCGGTGCTTTAGAGTATCACATAAGGACGCATTACGGAGAGAGGCCGTACGACTGTTCCGAGTGCCACAAAAAGTTTACTTCGCCTGGTACGTTGTAACTGTAGAAAACGAAGGCTCCCGCTTAGGTACATCAAACTTAATTTTTAGGAGTACTGAAAGTTCACATGAGGAGTCACACGGACGAGCGGCCATACGTTTGCGATATATGTGGGATGGCGTTTAGGCAATCGACGGATATGAAAACACATCGTAGGAACATACACAAAGGCGATAAGCCGGTCCTCTGTACAATGTGCGGAAAACGAATGTCTTCCACAGGGCAACTAACGGTGCACATCCGATCGCACACAGGCGAGAAACCGTTTTCTTGCAGTCATTGCTCCAAGGCCTTCTCCACAAAAACAACGTTAGTAAAGCACGAACGTATCCACACAGGTATGACACCAAAACATAGTTTAAGCACAAATTTAGAAGTGCTGACACTTGCTTCTTAAGAGTAATCATTTGTTAAAGTAAATTTTTATGGTTCGATTTGTATAATGTAATCGTTTATAGTATTTATTTGTTGTTTTAGGGGCTCGCCCATACAGATGCAGTACCTGTGGCAAATGTTTCAACCAAAGCAGCACCTTAAACACTCACATCCGGATACACAAAAATAAAAACAAGGAAAACCTCAAGGGTGGAAAAATAAATCTAACCCAGATAACGGACAATAACTGCGTCATTCTAGAAATTAACAACACCGTCCTGCCTCAAGTCGTTCAAGTGGAGCAAATTGCCGAACAAGTCGTTTTACTGCCGACTCCAGTTCCGTTATTGCAGAATTTGTAATAATAGAAACCTTCGATTATAATATTGAATAGTTACAATCGGAATGCATTCATTGGACTGGCAAGCCCAAATGATCAATTTTAACAGGACTTACTCATTGTGATGCCCATTGTGAATTGTACAAATTATTATATTATTTTCATTGATTTACACGGATATAAAATAAAGTTTTTATTGTTTTACTTGGTTTTTATTATTAAAATAATTTCTTAGGCGACAAAGTAAAGTGAGATTAAAACCTACTTGTAAAAAAGCAGCAACAGTACCACTTATTCAATTACAAATAATTAACAAAACGATAGTTTCAAAGAACATTAGTACATAGCGTAATAAATTTACTTAACGCAAAGATTAGTTTTTTGTTACTAATAATTAGCAGTTGTAACTGACAAATTATAGTACGATCACAAATGCTTATAATGTTACATATATCTCGTGTATGCAGGGTGTATCTGTTTGAGGTGCAAATATTCTGCTCACCGATAGGAGCCTGCGTAACAAGAAAAACATGCTCTTCCAACGCTCTATGTGATCAGTTGGAGCATTTTCGTCTCATGTATTTTACATAAGCAACTTTATAGCCAGGTATAATTATGCAAAAATGGATTGAGATTATAATACTGAATTATCTCAGCTTAGCGATAGCACTCCTGTTAGCGAGTGGAACATTTGCACAACGAAATGACACCTCTTGCATGTAGTTTAAGTTGTGCTGTGGGCATATTCATTTGAATGGGTTATACTCGCTTGCTAATCAACATCAATGGCAATATCTTTGCTATAATGCCTAATTCTAAAAGTTAGTCTGAAAATATTGTGATGCTATGAGTTTTGGTCCATTTTCAATAAATATATGTTGGATGAGTATTACCTCTATAAGAAAAACAGGCATTTTTAAACAGCTTGATTTAGTTTTAAACAATCTAGTCGTCGTCATAACAAGTCAGGTCTGGACGAGTTACGCGATATTGAATCACCAATAAATCAAATGTAAGACGATGAAAATACAAACGTTTTTCCTTAGATACGTACATTTTGCGGTCGTTTTGATTTTGACTACTGAGAAGATCATGTCTCATCACAGCGAAAAATATTTTATCTATTTACCTTACAAACTATCATTCTCAATAGTAAAAAACACTTGCTCCACAGGAATAACAACTTGCTCGTCTAAATCAGTACCGTGTTTGTTCGTCACGTGTTTGTTATACAACTCGACTGAATTGAAACTCTTGTTGCACTCGTGGCAATTGAACGCTTTCTCATGAGTCTTCATGTGCTTGGTCATCCTGCAATGATGCAAGAACCTCATGTCGCAAATGGGACAAACGTGTCGCTTATCCAAGTCGTTGGCGTTACCCGAGTGAGTCCTCTGGTGGATCTTGAGATCATTCGAATTAGTATATCCCTTATTGCAAGTCGAGCACGAGTACGGCTTATACCCTGTATGGACCCACATGTGCCGGTTTAGCCTCGTCGAACTGACAAATCCCTTCCCACATACGTTACACAAATAAGGTTTTTCGTGAGTGTGGTACGTTCGAATGTGCAGCTGCAGATTATCTGATTGGCTGAACGTTTTCCCGCAAAAGTTGCAGCAAAACGGAAGAACTCCTGTGTGCAACACTTTATGCCTCTCCAAGTTGGAAGATATTTTGAAACATTTCCCGCAAATGTCGCACCTGTAGGGTTTTATGGAGTTGTGCGTCTTCATGTGACCGGCGACTCCAGCCCAACGAACGAAGCCCTTATTGCATATGTGGCATTTGAATGGTCGTTCACCAGTGTGGGTCCGCATGTGCACTCGAAACGTGCTCGGATTTGGGTATCTTTTACCACAGATCCTGCATCTGCAAGCATACATAATTTATACCATTACTTCGTCCCTTCCCATTTCATTTTATTTTGTTGCAACTTCACTTTTATTGCACTCTGGACAATCACTCCATTCCTATTTTCACAATATTTTTGATATTTTGATTTATTGTTTTTATTTGTTATTTTTACTTTATTCATTCTTTTGTCTCATTTTAATTTTATTTACAATTTTCTTTTAACCATACATTGTATTGTAATTATACTTTCGTTTTAGTCATTTTCATTATACTAATTTTTGTTTTACTCATTTTCGTTACGCTAATTTTTGTTTTACTCATTTTCGTTCTACTAATTTTTGTGTTGCTCATTTTTATTTTACTCATTTGTATTTTATTTATATTTTCATATAGTTGCTATTTCAAATTTACTCTCATGCTACATTTCTTTAAATTTGCATTGCTTTTTAACAGGAAACATGGTACTTACCCGTAGTCTTTGACGACCATGTGACCTTTAAGGTGACCGATCAAGCGCTTTCGGTCTTTAAACTCCTTCTTGCAAATATTGCACTGCAAAGCGTTCGTCTGACAGTTGTTTAATCGATGTTCCTTCAACGCCACAACGGACGTAAATTCTTCCTCACAGTTGTTGCAGGAGACTTTCAAGGCAAGATCTTCGTCTACGTTTTTGGCAAATGTGTGGACTATAGTGGCTGGGTCTATGGCTGTTAAAGGTTTTAAAGGGACTAAAGGAGGTGTATTCTTAGGTAAGTTTTTAACCGGAATCGTCGGATCTTTTATGACTGTCGAGCTTTTGGATGGAGCTAATGGGATTAAAGGGGGCGGACCGTCGGAAAAAATTTGTGTTAATGCCGAAGTTGACTTACAATTGCCTGTATTTACACCCAGCTTTTCCAATTGCGATATGTGAATCTGCGGAGAAAAATTAAAAGCTATAGATAGATATTGCAGTGTTTCGTTTAGTTACATTTAAGAATGTAATTCCATTCATTACAGAAGGCAATGCAGCAAATTGAGGCAAGATCAATCTCAGGATTATTCGTGATATATTTACCTGAGTAATCATCTGAATTACAAGGACGTAAGCTCTTAAGATTAATTTTTTGCATGATTCAAATCTAATCTTAGGTTGGCACCACCGGTTTGGTAATAATCGAAAAAGACACATATTTAGTAAAAATACATTAAACGAATGCTTACCACTTTAATTTCAGCATTATCCTCCTTCAAGATAATCTCAGTGGGATCAATCCCCATGCTTAAATTATCCTCAAGACCTTCATTTTTCAATATGGAGTTAATGAACTGATTGGCCTTCTCTTTGCTTCTCCGCGCCGAACTTTCCAGTCCCTCGCAATCTTCTTTCTGTTCCTGCGTTAGTTGAATAACCTACACCGAACAAAAATCAGCGTCAACGTGAGACTAGCAGCTTGAATACATTTATCAAGCGCAATTTATCAATTACATTTTACCTCCGTCTCCTCGGTTCCAAAATGGAGATCAGTTTTCGCTACAAATCGTCCGTAATTAACATCTTCGCATTCATCGGTCTCCACTCTTTTGTCTTTTTCACTACGTTCTTTAAGGTGATGACGTTCTTGCCGCTGACTCAATGGAATGTCGTCTTCGGGGTCACTTTCGCCTTCACATTTAAGAACTTCGGATGCACAATGCAAATCTTCACTAGCCAAGCCTATCTCAGCGTCAGTGAAGGCTTTCTTCAAGATATCAGAATAGGGTTTGGCTTTGCTTTGCTTGACATAATTGCGTAACATTCGGTCGCTCCGTTCTACTTTACGTTTGAAATTGTAGAACTTTATGAATAGGTGGAAACAAGAAACGCATATCTGCTTGGGAAGATTATCAATTTCTGAAACCTACCCGGCGTGTTACTGGGGGGTTCTATAAGGGATAGAGGGAAAATGCTTGTTTACCTTCACAGCTGCACAGGTCTCCATCAACATGGGAATTTTGCTCGGATAAATATCTTTTAGGTGACCATGGTCGCTCAGGCACGACCTACACACTTTGTTGAATTGAAATTTCTTGATTTTCCTACCTGTTTTTCCCATTATTGTTGAATTTTCCAAAAAATTTTTCTCGAGACTCTTGGCGTACATAACCTCAAACACACGCCATATTTACAAACTCTACATATGACCCTCTCGACAGTTCTTATGCAATAAATGAAGTACGTAAAGCTTGTACAAGTTGCTTAATTACGAAACCCAATAGAGTTGCCAGCTATCAAAGCTTGTGCCTGATGGAATTGATGAAAATATTTTCGGTTGCAGAGTTCTGGAAATTGTTGGTCGTGATACTGTTTAGATGAAATAGATGGAGGTAAAAGTGGAGTGCCCTGTGATTGGCTATAATCCTTTGGCATAGCAGTATTGCATACAAAGGTAAGCATGTGCATATAGGTTTAACAATAAATATGTACCCGATGATTGCATCTTACAATTGAAGACAGTTTAGGAATAGATCGTTAAGAAATAAAAGCAGATGTTACTAAAGAGTCATGAGTTCAAATGAGAGCATCAATTTTGATAAGATTTGTAGATTTTGCACACTGGAAAACACTGAAATGCAATATTTATTCTCTGGGGACGTTATAAACCTGTTGAAAACTTTAATTCCCATTGAAGTAAGTGTTTATTATTTATTATACTGCAACAATATCGGTACTGTTACTTTATTCAAGTAATAAAGAATTATTCACTGCAACTAACTAAATGTATTCCAATTTTTATAGATCAATCAAAACGATAACCTACCAAAACAATTGTGCAGCGATTGCTTTCAATGCATTAGCAACTTCTACAAATTCCAACAAACTGCTATAGAAAACGACAAAAAGTTAAAATGCATCTTGAACAACAGCTTCCCTAATTTAAATATCAATTCAGCTGCAGCATTACAATTAGACATTCAGAATACAAGCCAAGAGAATTCTGTCAAAGACGGATCGACTAAGTGGTTTAAATGTGATATATGTGAAAAGCAAGTCAAAACGCTGCATTCGTTAAGAAGACACATGAAAATCCACCTGGGTGAAAAATCTCATGTTTGCAAGCTGTGCAACAGGGCGTTCATTGATCCTGGAAATCTCAAAAAGCATATTCGTAAGCACACAAATGAGAAAAAGCATCAATGTAATGAGTGCGGGCTTAGATTTTACGAACGAAATAAGCTGATGATCCACATTCGGACCCACACTGGGGAAAAGCCTTATAGTTGTACTGTGTGTTCCCGGCCTTTTGCCACCCCTGCTCAAGTACAAATTCATATGAAAGTAAGTATTTAAGTAGTAAGTCATCCAGCTACAGCTACCTTCAGTTTTAAAACAAATTATACTACAGTACCTGCGTTAAAAAAGTCATCTATTTAGAAGAAATCGATTGTAAGTAATTATTGACTTAATGCTTCAGACACATACTGGGGAGCGTCCATACGAATGTGATATTTGTCAAAAGAGATTCCCTTACAGTGGCTCCCTGGAAACCCATAAAAAGACCCACAGTGGCTTAAAACCATTTGTATGCTCTACTTGTGGACAAGCGTTTTCCCAAAAGGTCAACTTGGAGAATCACACACGCATCAAGCACACCTTTGAGCGGCCTTACATGTGCTCCGAATGCGGAAATGCCTACGCTACTAAAGAACAGTTAAAATGCCACACTAGGCACCACACTGGTGAAAAGAAGCCTTTACAGTTTAGCTGCTTAACATGCCATAAACAATTCGGTATGGGTTTTTCGTAGTCATTGTTGTGCATATTTCTGTAGAAGTTAATGAGAGCAAATGCGAGAAATATATGTTGCCGTCGCTGAAGTGTGCAAATTTTAGGTACCGCTGCAGAACTACGAACACACACCAGAATTCATACCGATGAACGGCCGTATCAATGTGACTACTGCGGGAAAAAATTCAGAGCCTCCTCGCACATGACCACACACAGAAAAATCCACACAGGAGAGAAAAATTATTCTTGCCCGTACTGTGCAAAAGCGTTCCGCCAATCGTCAGCTTTGAAAATCCATATTCGTGTTCATACCGGTGAAAAGCCATATTGCTGTCAACTCTGTGGCACCAGGTTTACTCAAACTACGTCTCTAAATACCCATATGAAAATACACAATGTTAATAGGGAGATATCGTAATATTAGCAATAATCTAAATATGTATCTTGGACATTAATAGCGAAATATATAAAACAAAGCAAGCAAAGGATAATTTGGACATCCCAATAGGCTTTTTAGTGAACAAATAATAATATTTAGGGAGGCTCGTGTAAATTCTGGTATAGCTACGGTTTGAATTTTCCTTTCGCCTGGGAGCTATGCAACCAACTATACACCTATTTGATCATCTTTATCTACTGCGTGCAACTCTCTATAGTTCTATCTCTGTCTACGTAACATAACCAACAAATTACGCTAAGAAAAATGGCATCCCTGCGCTACATCTCGAGAAAATTATTTTCAAACAAAATAAAATGCGATTGCATTTCGGCACAGCACCAACTGGCTGCCCTGCCGAGGCTGATCAGCCACCTCGCTAAGGAATATGGTAAATCATCTCTTTTACATAATTGCTTACAGAGTGGATTGATAGGTTATGTTCCTCAGGGCCAGACAAGGATCCGGCTCCCTTATTTTTCAACCCTGACGTACAGAATCTACTTAAATCCATCGCTAGGATAGACTTAATGAAAGTATATAAAATGAGAAAGCTGGGTGGCAAAACGCCTGAGCTGCCAACGTATAAATTCATGAGCGACGACCAACTCCAGGAATACAAGGAAGAAATCGAGCGTAACGCCGAAGAAATGCTGCAAATGCCTCCCGTCGTCAAAGTTAGACAAAAGATTGACAACGTGCTTTTCAGAGATCCCGCTCTGAAAGGCCTGGAGACATCAAAGTTGGTTTTTACAGACATCACATTCGGTGTCAAAGATTCCGAACGGCTCGTGGTTATAAGAGATCCGGACGGCACGTTACGCGAGGCCGATTGGGAGACGAAAGACCGAATGAACCAAATATACTTTCCTGTCTCCATGCGACAATTGAACACTCCTCAGTTATTCGAAGAAGAAAACCTCAAGAAATTGTTGAATGCTGGCGAGTATAAATTCATTCTCGACAGAGCTTGCTTGCAGTTTGAGCCGAACAATCCAGAATACCAAAGGGCGACCAGCATTACCTACCAGTATATTAACGAACACAACGGCTTCGAAGCATTGAGATCGACGAGGCACTTCGGCCCTTTGGTCTTTTTCCTCGTGTGGCACAAGATGATAGACAATTTGCTCATCGAATTGCTGGAAACGAGTTGTTTGGATGAAGCGGCCGTTTTGATAAAGTTGTTCGGCAAGATGCACAGTGTCGAATTTAATCAAGAGAATTCACTACAAGCCATCGAAAGCTACATTAAGGATCATTCAAGTAAGAAGGGAGCTCTAGAATTGGCGCTACAAGCCTTCAAGGAGAATGCGAGAGCCAAGAAGGAGTTGGAGGAGGGTATCAAGGCAGCTCATGGCCTATGATCATGTTGATTTATTTAATATATTTTATAGTGTTTATATTTCTGGGTTTTCAATTAATCCTTTTGTCAACGTAATTGATTGTTGTGACGAAATGTTTTCTGGTGGGAATATAGGAAGACGCTGATTTATCAAAAGGTTGAATAAGTTGAACGGATGAGCCAAACTCGGAATTTATTGTGCTTAGGCAGGATTGTTTTACATAAATGTGGTTTATTGTTTAGCTTTAAAGGCTTCATAAACGTCTCGGTTTACAACGCCCGTTATGGCAAATCGGTCGTTTTTGCCAGCTAGAGAAACGAATTGCTCCGCAATTTCAATGGCGACTTTCTTCTGAGCTTCTCCAGTACTGGCGCCCAAATGAGGTGTCGCAATAACTTCGGGTCGCTTGATCAAGGCCTCGGCCGTTGGGTAAGTCGGCGGTTCCTTCTCGTAGACGTCCAAAGCTGCTCCTTTCACTTGCCCCTCAATGATGGCATTCAATAGGGCGTCTTCGTTTATTATTCCGCCTCTCGCTACGTTCACGATCCGCACGCCTTTTTTGCATTTTGTGAATACTTCAGCGTTTATCAAATCTAAAAGCAAATGCGAGAAATTATGTATTATTGATGAATCTGCATAGATTAAATTATCGTGGGAGTGGGATTGGAAATCTGTGAGAGATTGTTTATTGGGTTTTACGCACTTCTCGTTTGTTTAACTAGCGGAGTATGCACGGTGATGTAATCGGCGAGGGGCCAAATTTTTTCCAGAGGCAAGTGTTCCACTTTGAAAGTGTTCGCTTCTTCTGCTGTGATAATGGGGTCGTAACCGATCGTCTAAAAATAGATTGCGTTTAACGTAATTAAATGTTATACGAGTGGTGACGAAAAGTTGTACCTTCATTCCGAAAGCTTGCATGCGAACGGCCACTTCCTTACCGATTCGCCCTAAACCTATTACTGCTAACGTTTTGCCTTGCACTTCCTCACCAAAGAAATCTTTCCTTTTCCAGTTCTGATCCCTCAATGAAACCGCAGAATTTGTAACGTTCCTGGCCATGTCGAGGATTAAAGCACAGGTTAACTCACAAGCACTTATAGCGTTGCCCCCTGGAGCACTAAAAATGGAAGGTAAGTTTTAATTGATTACAATCTTATTATTTGCTATCTTTTGAGTACAATCTTGTTCGGTTTTCTAGCTTTTGTAACTCGATACTTACTTTATGACCAATACGTTTTTTGCTGTAGCTGCCGTTACATCAATGTTATCGACTCCTGCGCCTGCTCTTCCTATAACTTTAAGCCTGTTGGCTGCTGCAATTACATCGTCCGTTACTTTGGTGTCTGAACGAACTATCAGCCCATCGTACCCCTGTGAATGAATGAATAGATTAATTGCCCTGTTTTCACATTCTCTCAAATCTTCATGTTTTTATATTGTGAAATTAGATTGATGAACGTTGTTCATTACAATAACATTTAGGATCCGGAAATGATACTTAAAATTTAAAGAGCACCACTTTCATCTAACTCATCTTTGTGTTGCTAGATTAATATTTCCCACATTTATTATTTTATATTTTCTGTTTTTTAATTTTATTACATTTTCAAATGTTCGTGATGGTTCATTTTTGTAACGTCGTCGGTGACTGCGTTTTTCAACGTTTTGCATTTATAGGGTCAATAACTTTCTGATAACACTAAACAATAAATTCATTCATTCAATTTCATTCTCGCTATTTATACTTACCCATAAACAGGTTCGCGATTTTGTTCCAAACAAAACAACACAACGTTAATGAACCGAATCAAGTGTAGTATCATGGACAACAAAATCAATAAAAAAAACATCTTCAATGTTCGGTTTGAAGAGAACTGAATGAAATATGCCCGTAAATCAAAAAGCAGGCAAATGAATACTTACAGAAATTTCTTGAATAAGCACCTCTTTCGGCAATTTGGTTTTGATTTCTGCTTCAATTCCATACTCCGCAAGTACGTCTAAGCATTCTTTAGCGACTTCATCGGCCACAAGCACTTTCTTGATGTCCATTTTGGCCCGAAATCGTATTTAAGCGCGCGACCAAGAACAAAATTGAACACGCGATCACCCGGTCACCTTCTTCCTCGATAATTGGAGCCTAAAGCTGATTTTGCAACTTTTTATGCTGCTCGTATGGCCGCTTGACCCCAACCTACCAGCAAACTTTGTTTTTGTTTTTCTTTATCAGTGGGTTCGAATTCTTGTCTGGTCGAAGCGATACGACTCACTTATAACTGGCTGGCGTAGACGATCGTTAGCGCCAAGCCTGTAAATACTTACGTATTTCTTATGAACATACCATTGCAACTGATTACGCTTACACTCTAATTACACAAAAAACTAATTATGTATCATTTTACTACCGATACATTTGACTCTATCTGCAATTTAAATTTTTCTTAGCAGTTGTGAGCGGTTTTAACGTGAAGTATTGCTTATCTTAACAATTCTTAGTTTCCATCGCGCTTGGAATTCTTCGTTCTGATTTGCGCAAATTGAAATTTGACGAACCACAAATTTGTAGCAAACATTTTTACATTCCCATATTACTATACGAAATATAGTAAATACATTTTGACCATTTTTGGCATGTTGTCTGTAAGTGTAAACACGATAGCGGCCAGACCGTTTAAGGTGGAGCAATGAAATTTGGTATACGGCTCTTATCGCAAACACTTAGACGTGTCTCACCTTTTGAGGCATGTAGGACCACCGGAAGTACCTGTTTACCTACACATTTTTGAAATTTTTTCAAGTAAAGTAGTCTTTAAAATTAAGCTATCGGATTGAAATTTCGCGCACATCTTAAATATCGCAAAAAACTGACAGATAGAAATTTTCAACATGATCGGAGCACCGGAAGTGCTATTTTTATAATGTTGACAATTCCAATTGTAGGCCTTGGAATAAAAAATTTCACAAAAGTATTACAAAAATGCTAAACATGGTAAATATAGCAATAACAAACGGTACCGTCATAAATTTTATTTTTACATTCCCCTATTACTATACGATGTAAAGGGAAGGTATTGGGATCATGAAAAATTTGATTTCGAGATTTTGACGGATCTCCACGTTTTGAGTGTTCCTGAGTCAATTTGGCCATTTTTGGCATGTTTTCTGGGTATGTATGTATGTGTATATGGTCAGACCATTTGAGATGTGGGATGAAATTTGGTATACGGCTCTTATTGCAAAAACTTAGATCTCTATCACCTTTTGAGGCATGTAGGACCACCGGAAGTACTTGTTTACCTACACAGTTTTGAAATTTTTTCAAGTAAAGTAGTCTTTAAAATTAAGCCATCGGATTGAAATTTCGCGCACATCTTAAATATCGCAAAAAACTGACAGATACAATTTTTCAACGTGATCGGAGCACCGGAAGTGCTGTTTTTATAATTTTGAAAATTCCAATTTTAGTAGGCCTTGGAAAAAAATTTCACAAAAATGTTGCAAAAATGCTAAACATGGTAAATATAGCAATAGTAAACGGTTCCGCGTAAATTTCAAAGCCGGAAGTGGGGCTTAAGCGTCATAAATTTCATTTTTACATTCCCGTATTACTATACGAAGTAAAGAGAAGGTATTGTCATTATAAAAAATTCGATTTCGAGTGATCTCCGCGTTTTGAGCGCCCTTGAATCAATTTTGACCATTTTTAACATGTTTTCTGTGTATGTATATATAGTCAGACCGTTTGAGGGGGAGCGATGAAATTTGGTATACGGCTCTTATTGCAAAAACTGAGATCATATCAACTTTTGAGGTATGCAGGATCACCGGAAGTACCTATTTACCTACACAGTTTTGAATATTTTTCAAGTAAAGTAGTCATTAAAATTAAGCCATCGGATTGAAATTTCGCGCACATGTTAAATATTGCAAAAAACTGACAGATACAAATTTTCAACATGATCGGAGCACCGGAAGTGCTATTTTTATAATGTTGACAATTCCAATTTTAGTAGGCCTTGGAATAAAACATTTCACAAAAGTGTTACAAAAATGCTACACATGGTAAATATAGCAATAACAAACGGTTCCGTGTAAATTTGACAACCGGAAGTGGGACTTTACCGTCATAAATTTCATTTTTACATTCCTTTATTACTATACGATGTAAATGGAAGTTATTGGCATCATGAAAAATTCGATTTCGAGGGATCTCCACGTTTTGAGTGTCCCTAAATCTATTTTGACCATTTTTGGCATGTTGTCTTTTGAAGCATAGAAGACCACCAGAAGTACATGTTTACCTACACAGTTTTGAAAAGTTTTCAAGTAAACTAGACGTTTAAGCAGAGTTATTGTCTTGAAATTTGTTACACGTTTGAAAGACACTTAGAAAACCTTATATATGAAATTTCAACGTAAAATAGGTACTAGAAATGGACTTTTTATCGAAAAGTTTTATTACGAAAAATTCAATTTTTTAGCAATATTTTCAGCTGAGATGCTGCGGAATGAAGAATTGCCGCGAATAACGCACTTATGCACAGTTTTGAAGACAATTATCGAGCCAAAAAGTAGAAAAAAGTATTAAAATAAAAAAGTCACGTGATTTCGAAATATTCATCAGCGATTATGACTCAATACAATCACTCTAATTTACTACGGCAGGGGTAGTCTAATGTGCTGCGGTCTGTTTCGGTCTGCTGCAGCCCGGTTCGGCCGTTGAAGTGATGACGCGGTTTGGTCAGTCTAATTTTGATGGCAGGAGAGGTTGAATGTGTTCTGATTTCTGAATGAATTCTGATTTTGATTGGGACGGGAGAGAGTGGGTCGGTTCGGTGGATCACTTTCCACCTTTGGCTACCGGATTTAATCTCGTGAAGGCACTGCTTTGCAGTGGGCGCTCAGGCCATAGATGCCTACAATGCTAATATACCCTTAAATAATGAAATATAACAATGATGGTTTCTGTATATATATATATATATATATATATATATATATATATATATATATATATTTGTAAGGGATGGCTTTGTAAGAAACTTGTTGATTCTGAATCATTCGTAAGTGTTGCTAAGCTTCTACTTAAAAGTAATATCGGTTGTCCACTCTTAATTCGTATAATAAAGCAATTCAGATTTTTCTGACGATTCTGTCTTCTAACACCAGTTGTCTTTTTTATTCCGATTGACCACAAATGTTCACTCTATTATGTAATTATATCAAAACACTGACTCGCTCTTTTGCCTAGAGAGGCGAATATTAAGCTAAACTATTGCAAAGATAAAAATATAAAATACTATATTTAAGCTAAAGGTACAATTCTTAAAAATACAATACTAATGATCTATAATTATGAGTTCGTCGATGCCCCAATCTTCATACGAGTTGTCAGGAAGGTATCGCCTGATGATGATTGGAATTTTTCTCTGCTTCAGTTCCTTCATGGCTATTTGTAATGGATCGGTCTCGCCTTCCAGCTCGACCATAACGGGGGCGCACATGGCTATTTGCAAAGCCCGCGTTCCCAACACTCTGGCCCTCTCATATTTAGTCATGTACTTTGTGGTAATACGCTTTGACTTAGGCACACCCCCGCCGGCTTGACCCGGGGCTAAAATGTCTATATTATCACCCTCTTCTTCAGGCTGCTCCAACTCTTCGATATTATCATCTTCTACGTCGTCATCGAAATCATCCCCCACTTCCTGCTCGTCGTATTCTTCATCAGCCATAATTTATCTTGCGCAATAAACTCAAATCACCAGAAAACTAAAGAAAATACTTGCTTTGTACTCAACAATTAAGACGCACAGAAAATGCGTATATTTGAGGTTATGTACGTTGATTGGACCTAGAGATAATGTAGAAATCTGTAAATCATTAATTTCGCACGGAAATTACTAGTTCTCCGCGCGCCATACCAACTTAGCGCGCTCAATTGTAACCAAAGGCCTTAAATTAAGTGTTTATACTTTAAATTAAGAACAAATTTTCCCGTTATTAGAAAACAAATGACCCATTCGGACCGCAAAATGTCAAAGTTTAATAAACAACTTAAATTGATCTCTCCCCCGTTTTTATTGTAGTCTCAATTCAGCTGTTCAGCGGCCCCTGCTCTGGTGTTTTTAGTGTTGTCCGAGTGCGCGCAGCGAAAGTCCCCATGAGGACACCATGAATTATGCAACTGACATCAAAATAATCGAACATAACCCTACATTAAGATCCGCAACCAAAAAGTAATTTGAGGGCAAATATGCTTTCGAAAACGCCCCGAGACGTCAGTCCCTTTTTAAGACTAGTTAGAGATATCTTATTGGGTAGGAAATTCGTGCAGCCTTTGAGATTCGAGAAAGACGTAGCCTCCAGGTCACCTCCGTTGCCTCACCTCCCGGAAGGCCCCAGCCACAGGTTGGCCGCCAATTACTACTATACCCGAGATGGCAGGAGGGAACTGGCCCCTCCGGTTTTGATTGCAGGCGGTCATTTGAAAATTGGAACAGAGGAGCCCAAAAAGCCGCTCGAAGGGAAAACCCCTGGCAAAATATACAACTGGGATTCGTAGTTCCGACATTGATTGACGATTGTATTTAATATTAGCTGATGTGAATAATAAATTAGTTACTTTACGAACTATTATTATTTACCTCGCTCAATGTTGTAAATATTGTGGTTTTAATAAAGTTGTACAGTGTCAAGCAAGAGACTATCGCAAAATGTATAAAATCCGTATTTTCGATTTGCAAATTAAAGAGGCGGTAACGAACAAATAAATATATTTAAAGAATTACCTAGCTTATAACGACTTATTACTCAAGTTTATATAAGTTTTCGTATCGTAGTTTGGTTTGGAGTATGTCATCTTCGCTGGTTTTGATGGTAACTGGGGGTATCATAGCTCCTGCGACGTATCGTCCTTCTGAGTTTAGGAAGTTGAAAGTGGAGCACGCCTGTTCGGTCGGTAAAATTTCGTACGTCATTTTGAGTTTCTTCAAGATTGGAAACATTTTCTTTTGGAACGACATGTCCGCTAGGGGGTCGCCCACTCCGAGGACCAGCAAATCGATTTTGGGGTAAATGAGAGAGAAGAGGCTCAACGAGTCTTCGTTAATATCCTCATAGTCGGCTACAGACCAAGACAAGACCGTTCTAGAGAAAAAAATAATCAGTTTAAAGCACTTTGTATGCTAATTCACCAGAATAGTTTTGTGATAATACTCGTAACGGAAGATGTTACCTTGGGAAAATAATCATCGGTCCCAGGATTGTCACATCGTTGTTCAACCGGAAGCCTAGTTGACTTACACCATTTATCATCAGACCAATTTCAGTGTCTTGATTCAAAATGTTTAATTTGGTTTTCCCTTCGGCGTCGTAAGCGGTGCATTTTTGGGTACTGACGGTTAGATTCCTTGAAAGTAAGGGGACTTAACTTCTGTGGTATTAGTCATACAAGCTTAAGATCACTTATTAGTGTACTAGCTTTGATAAACAGTTAGCAGATTAGTCTAAATATTGCTTGGAAATAGCGATTTTTCATGTTAAAATACTCAATGGAACAACAGAACAGTAAAACAGTTAATACCTTTGTAGCTGCCGCTGAATGTACCCCCGATGGAAGTGAATGGTTTTAGCAAGTGTATTCCTCAACATTTCCTTGTCGTTTAATTCGTTATATTTGAAGCTGATTTACTTTATTGTCAGCTCATTTCCAAGAAAAAGTGAGGTTATGTTTATTGAATACAACAGTTCTCAGAGACTGCATATTCCTTAATCTCGTCTGTGATTGGTTGCTGGGTTCCAAAGGGAACTCTTCGTTTAAAAGTGCTTATAAATAATCAAAGATTTTATTATATTAAATTATAACCTAACCAAAATGGCGGAATAAGTCAATTTATACTGATTTATACAAATTAAGGCAAATAAAATTCTCTTTGATTTTGTCTTGACTACACTCAATTGATTTCATCGGTAATAGATGAAGTATTTTTAGCAAAACACTTTGATATCAAAAAGTATTTCGGAGTTACTAAGCTATTTTCATTTCCATGTGTCCCTTACGAAAATTAAATATATACCTTGGCTAGATAGTTTTGTAAAGTGCTAGGACACTTCAATTTCAAAATTATCATAAAGAAATTCAAACCAATTAACCAACACAGTTGATAAAAACAAGTTTTTATATAAAATCTATTTATTTATTAGTAAAAATAGTCATGTACATAAGTCGAATGTATTACAATAAATTCTTTTAAAATCCACAGACTATAAAGCGATATCTAGGAGGTATAAAATGCAGAGTCCAATTAAAATTCTCTTTCATGTATGTTCATATATATATATATATA